>BCKE01000091.1:67966-97761 GCA_001600495.1 Pilasporangium apinafurcum
CTGCAATGGCGGTTCACCGATCACTGAGACCTCCGCACCGAGCTCGACAACTACAGAGAACGCCGATACAATGACTGAAGCACCGTCCACGACGACTGAAGCGCCATCTACGACGACTGAAGAGCCAACCACCACTACACTGACGCCGACACCGTCATACTCGACAGATAGTTGCACGACGACACAAGTGTCCGATATGGTCGATCAATATTATGCCACTGCCACAAGCTCTGCGTGCGACTCTTACTCGACGGTATCGAACCATTATATCTCCATCTATACGCCCTGTTCTTCGTCGTGCGTATCGAAACTGGAAGAYCTGGCGACGTCGCTACCGGACTGCTTTTATGACTATGATTTTGCGAACAAGAAACAAGAGCTTTCAAATGCGCTCTCGGTGTGCAATAATTCTGGAAGACRACTTGCACTRGCGTCGTTGACTGATTACGTCACAATTAGTTTTATGACGAGCAACGCAATCGTAACCTCCGAACCGGCTGGATCGGTATCGTCCACTTCTGCACCTCTTRAATCTGACGCTACATCCACGCGCTTTGYTGGASTGTTGTTGTTCACTCAGCTTGTCCTTGGTGTGTATCTTGTGATGGTCTCWTTCTAATGAGATGCGAATCAGACTGAAATTCAAATTTGATCCACTCAGAAAAARTGTTRGGTTTTATAATGCTACATTTGATTATTTTTCGTRACATTATCGAATTTGTGGGGGRAAAAAGGATTGAAGCATAAATTGATAATTGAAGTTGTTCTTTGCCTGATATTTTTCGCTGAATGTGACGTATAATGCTTACTGGCGGCTAGCAGCATACGGACTAAACTATGTGAACGTATTTAAGAGTTGCTAGATTCTCCCGCTGTCTACGAATACTCTTCCTACATTCTATCCTCCTCGTCGTAACTCGAGTGGTCTTGGAAGTCCATGTAGGAGACACATGGCGAGTGTAAGAATATTCTTTGACGCATTGACGTCTCACTCCCACGTGATTCTGCACTCGCTGTTGTTGCAGCAGAGAACCTGGCGAGAGAGCTCGATGCTCGCACTTCCACCAGCCTTTTTCATCGGAAATGGTGTCTTCTCGAGCTGTTGGTAGCATTCGGAGCACCACTGGCTCGTGTGGTACTCGTCGATCTGCAGCACGGGCGCGCGTGTTGCCAGTTCACGTGTGAAGCCCTTCATGGGTCCGTGTTCGTGACCCTTGATGAAGTCCTATCGACTCTAGCCACCGAGGATAATGCAAATCTGAGGACTCGGTGTGGGTACCAACCGCTTTGCCAGATGTGCCAACGTCTTTCGACTAAATCTGAACTGAAGAAAACGCCATTTACGAAATGGATGCGTCGCGCAAAGGCTCGCCAAGAAGTCAAGGTGTCTCCACACGTACTTGACGCTTGTCATATATTGGTTGTACGATACCGTCTTGAACGAAGGCACCTCTCAGATGATCCTTGCATACTTATGTTCCCTCTACTTCAGGTTCTCGTAACTTTGTCTACGTTCTTAAACATGAGAACGATCATTTTTATATCGGGTGCACGAGAAAACTGACAAATCGTTTTAATGGTCAATTTCAACAAAATGATCGCGTGGCTAGGTGGATTCAAAAGTATCATCCTATCCATCTTGTAATGCTCTTGGTGGTTGATGGCTATGACGAAGCGGAAACACTGAAGAACGATGTCACATCGCATTTTTGCAGCATTTATGGCGCAAACAACGTTTGAGGTGGGGATTATGTCACAGTTACTCCTTAAGGCGATCGGATTGATTGTATACAAGATCAAACAGCAAATTACTCCTTCCTCAATAACTGGCGAAGTATTGGAAATTATCCTGTGTGGTTGAATGTTATCATATGTTTTTGAGAAAATGTGTATTCAAAAGAACTACAATTCGTCGTCATAAAGWTGGACAATRAACAACATAATGCCATCATTTTCTRTGGCTCTGAGATATGYTATACTCTTGTGATTTATCCACGAGYTATTATAGACAAGCTACATTTTTGTGGCAGTGAGGCTTGTTAATGCAGAGTATGGACACCACTTTCRARYCAAGRTATTTCCGTTAATAACACATTGCGATCTTCAGCTCCATTTGATCATCCTAATAGAGTGAGAAAAGCTGTGACCGTCATAGTCTTGCGCTGTGTAGTACATGCTTACTCATTTTGGTATTCGAACGCAAGTAAACGTGTATGCACCTCCTTGGTGCTATTTTCACATATGTTTTTGGATAATGGGTATCATCACCTGATAAATAATGTAAATTACCTATTAATACTCCCCCCAATAGTGCCCCCTATTGTATCTGAAGCAAAATTGACATATGTTAGTACCCCACCTCATTCTAAGTGTGAGACTCTTGTACTACCACATTCTTCAATAGACAATATCGGTTTTAAGCAAAAAAAATAGACAAGGCTTTATTTCTTTGTTGGTTGTCGAAGCTTATGTAATTTTCTGTCATCCCAGTTGCCGTAATGCACAGATTAGTAGTGTGCCTGTCGACAAACAAAAATTGGAAAAGCCACCAAGCAAATCATTTGGAACGCTCTTCATAGCGCCAAGCATTTCTCTTTCCTCGCTGTTTTGCTTTGCTCCAAAAAGCTGAGTACTTGGACTGGTGATCTCATTTTCAAATTCACCAACAACAACTCAGACAACCAGTCATGAAGATCTCCGCTTTCACTTTCTTTGTGGGCATCGCTACTGCCGCGTCTTCCGTATTTGAAGCACTTGTATCAGCAAATGAGTCGTTCTCATTTACCTCGACAAATGTCCTCGAGGCAGGCGATATTCAAGCCAATCTCAGTACTACTAGTACTTCATTGAGCTTTACTGCCAAACCCGACGGAATCTACCTTAATGACGCCAAATTCTTCATTAAAGGGGTCAACTACTTTGGGATGGAAGGCGAGGTCCTTGTACCTCACGGGCTCTGGGGTGGTAGTGAGTCGACAACGATCCAAAAGATCGCTGATACATTGAGAACCAACAACTTCAATGCTGTTCGACTCCCATTGGCGGTCAGCGCGGTCTTGGAAAACAAAGAAGTGGATCGCAACATGATCAAAAATGAAGTCGATCTTCAAAGCGCTTTCAATGGCAAGACACTGCACTATTTGGACGTCCTCGATCATGTGATCCAAGTATTTGCTGAAAACAAAATTCTTGTTCTCTTGAATGCCCACATGCTTATTGCAGGTGGTGGCATCACACCACTATGGTACGATCGTCCAGAAAATGTGAATTGGTTTGAAGATGCATGGAAAATCTTGGCGAGTCGCTACAGAACCTCTTGGAATGTGATCGGAGCGGACTTGAAGAACGAACCGCACGGAGTTGCAACGTGGGGAAGTGGTGACAATACAACGGACTGGCGCCTTGCATCCTTGAAAATGGCGACCAGTATTCACAATATCAACTCGAAGTGGCTCATCTTTGTTGAAGGAATGGATAAATCGAGTCAAGACCAGCCTGACCTACCATGCTTTTGGGGTGAAAATCTCATGGACGTACAGAAAGCTCCTCTGACCCTCACCGTTGCAGAAAGACTTGTGTACAGTCCTCATGTGTATGGTCCCGATGTTGCAGACATGTCCTACTTTCATCAATCCAACTACCCAGCCAACATGCCTTCGATCTGGGAAACGCATTTCGGATATGTCAACAACAAGTACGGCGCAATGGTTGTCGGCGAATGGGGTGGCAAGTACCGTTCTGAGAATGATATCAAATGGCAAGACACTTTCGCTCAGTACCTCAAGGATAAATCACTCAGCTTCTTCTACTGGGCGATCAATCCAAACGCTGGAGACACGGAAGGTTTATTGGAGAACGACTGGATCACCGCACGATCCGACAAGTTGAAACTCATGGCTGACTTCAAAGGAACTCAAGTACCTTAGACAAGAATTTTTTTACAAGTACGTAAATGATGTGGTGTTGAATTATCGACGTCATCATCACTACTTGAGTGAAGTACACACATAGTAGTGCGGTTGGCATTGTACCCAGATATGTGTTTACATTTTTGACAATGCGTCCTTCAATACACGGAATCTAATTTTCATCAGAAACATGATGTATTTGCCACTCTATTTTACCAATTAGCTTTTCTCCGACTTGTATCATCATCCAACTGGCAGTCGATGTTAAGATGATTGCAGAGCTGACTGAGCTCAGGTCCACCTGTGCCCTCCATATTGATGCTATGGTACAATTAGTATACTGTCTGATGGCATTATTATAGCACCCGTCTGTGGTATGTTAGGCCTTTTAAGTAAATTGATTAGTGAGTGTTACGATATCTATACATGCAAGTAAAACTATCTTGTTTATCTAAAGCCTTGCTCCTCGTCCTTACTTGTGTAAAAGGGTAACCCTTTTACTGGCGTACACTGTTATGCAGTGAGGAAGCGTTATTGATTGGCGACAGACGTCGTCAATCGAGAGGAAAGGAAAGAGGAAAGCTGAAAGAGACTTACTCTTTCGGAGGAAAATTAGGAACTGAGTTATTGTTTTAATAAAGCTGCCTAGAAAACGAAATGAATGACTGATGTTCGAGTGTCCAATTCGAACATAACCACAATCAATGAACTACTGCACCTAGCAGAAGTTCGCATCTCTACACATAGTAAGAAATTGTACTTTAACAAACCCGTCCGGGTTTATCCCGTTTTCAGACCCATTGGGTCTGATATGTAATGGAGACCCATTACATCCAGCGTCAACTACGTTGTGAAGCTCGACCGTCTGTCTTTTGCAGGAAGAAGAAAAAGACAAGTATTGTTTGGTGCTGCAAGTATTTTTTATTCATAGTGGCTAGGCAATAGCTGAGGCTCCAGTATTATCGATCGGGGCGACATTCTCGTTGCCCTTTGTAATAGTCATCTATAAGAGATTGAGATGAAGAATTGAGGCTTTGGTAATAAGTTTAATACGTGTCCCATTTGCGTTCTGGATACAATCTCGAAAAATGAACATCAGATTCGGACAGCCCTTGAAAAATTAGGATGCAGAAAAAAATGAGGGTGGTCGCAGGTCTCGCTCGTGAGATAATTGAGGGAAACCCATGTCGTGGCGCTGCACCACTGCGGCGGCTGTGACAACACAGCCATCGATGTGCGCGACGTCATCGCCGATCTCAAGTCCAAGAGCGTCACTGTCTCCAACCTGACCGTCTAAGTAGTTGCGAGTAGTAGTATGGCTCTCTCTCTGTCTGTCTGTGTCATGAGATAATCGATATGAATGAATGTGCTGACATAGTAACTTTTGGATTTTGCTCTCAGCTGGCTACTCGCAAGTTTCGTAGCTTTCTGTGGGTTGCGTAGACAGGTCAACCCCAGTGATCGAGTTAGAGACTCTTGGGATTGCAGTTTTTGACATGTGCTCGTGCTCTGTGCTTTTCGCAATCGCAATTAAAAGGCTACCACAACGCTTTGATATTATAAGGAAATACGAGTCACTTGATCCACAACATAGCGCATATGGGGCATTTATGAAACCAGCCGTCTATAGTGCGAATTGTAGGGCCTGGCGCAATGGATTCCTGCCTGCTGCGCGTGCTTCTGTGAAACCGTTCACACAGATCTGTTCGAGCTATGAGGCCGCTAGTTGTCCAGTAGGTCGGGTAACTTCTTCTCTATTTGCAACCAAGCAACCGGTCGCGCCGTCCACACCGACAAGGCATGAAGCAGCTTGGTGACTGCGAGAGTGCTCGAAGTACATCACGTCTCGTGCAACGATTCGATTGCATATGCACACCAGCTCGCACTTGATGCGTTCGCAGTGCATGTTGTTCTCTCTCGAACTGCGACTGACGGCAGTGTCTCTCTGCCTGTTGACTCTACTGATACTGACAGCCCTGATGATTCGCAACGTGGATCAGATCGACATGGCCAAGAGGAGAGAGGAGCTGTCTGACTTAGCACGTGCCTCGAATCCCGACCATCTCGTCCAACAATAGACTCTCCATAAGGGACCATATCTCGAACACATCCTCATCAATCGTGCTCAAGTACAGGTCGATGAACTTTTCGATGTCGGATCGGGGTACCTTTGCCTTCCGCGTGGACCGCGGGACGATCCGCTCGTAGGTCTGCGCGATGGTGCGTTGGCTCGGCCATCGTGGGTCGTCGAATGCCACGATCCACCCGGTTTCGTCCGCCAGCATGCCTGCCAGCTCCTGTTCACCTTGGATAAGCATGCGCCAGACGCCCACGATGCGGTCGGCTGTGGTGTATTTCCGCGCCACCATATGGCATATCAACGACGCATCCGTGAGGCAATGTAGGCGGAACTTGACTACGCGTGTGTCCTGTGGCCGCAGCATAGCATGAAATCGCAGGCGGCCATGCTTATGATCGTGCAGCTGAATCGACTGCCACATTGCTTTGGCCGCGTGCTGCCACGGGAACGGAACGCAGTCCACGTCCACTAGCTCCAAGGCCTTGAATACACTTGCATGAGTCTTCTCGCCGTCGGAATGAGGAATTACCGTCGTGCGTCTCGCCTTGTCCATGAGCGTTGTCACGTCCGCGGCCTTCAGAACTGCGTCCGTTTGTGCGTACAGGTCATCCAGTTCACTCAGATACTTTTGGTATAACAACGCGTCTACGGGCATGAACTGTAATAGCTGGAGCTCGGATCTGCTGAGTGATGGCGCTGCCGCATGATCCGCGAGTCGCGCGCGCACATCCTGCTCGATTTGTGTCGCTAATGCGCGTTGCGTGTTGAGGAGCAGGCGCAGCCGCTTGTTCTCGGCTTCCGCTTGCCTTCGTCTGATCAGCTGCCGCTCCGCGATGCCCTTCCACATTGGCGTAGCCTGTAGGAATGGTGTTGCTGACGAATACTCTGAGTACAACACGCCGTGCCGCAGTGCGGTCAATTTGTGCTCTAACTCAATCGCTTTCTGCCGTAGATACCCCAGTTCGCTCTTGACGCGTTCGCGGTGCGCGTTCTTCTTGGGCGGTTCGCGCAGCAGTGACGCCTTCGTGCCCCCCAGCGTCGTCCTTGTAACTTCATATAATCCACTTGGTCTGTTTGCGTCGGGTAGATTCACATCCTCCCCCTTCTCCACAGCCAGATCAGAGCTGCTGGGTGATGACAGATCGTGTTGTTGCGCGATCATCTGGTCGTCCAGAAGCTCCTCAAGCCACGATAGAGAGCCGAAGTCGACATCATCCGATGAGTCACCCGCGCAGGCCGTCACCGTCGACGGTTCATAGGCTGCGAGAAACGCCTCGACGTCCATGAGGAATGCGTGGTTGCTCTCCATAGGCAGCTAACCAGTTGATTTGATCTGATCGCACTCCATACACTACGTGAGAGTGTTGGTCAAGTGACGGTATGCGTCCTCACATGTCACAGGTCCTTGAATCTCTCTCTCGAATGGCTGGTCTCATGGTCTTTCTTAGCAGTCACATCCACTGCGTACAGCTCATTCAAAACACGCAGGCATATTCCGAGTAGCACACTAGATAAGCCATAGGATGCAAATATGTAAGGTACAGTTTATCAACCCTTCAACAAAGTATGCAAACAGACAGAATGGGATCGTCTAGTAGTCGTTGCCGCTGGTGATGACATAGCACGCCGTACTGGGGTAAATGTGCATGATATTGATCGTGCAGGACCGGTAGACAATCGCGTTAGCAAATTAATGCTCGATTGTAGTAAACACATCGACTGTAAAGCAAGTAACAGGATTGTCGTTCAAGATGGTCGGACAATATTGAATTGAACTCCATGGGTGCCAAACAGAAGGGCAATATGCCCAAACCAAGCAGAAGTAGCCACCAAGACTTGTCAAGGTCGCTTTCCCTACACTTTATCAATATCAGTCGGTGGTGTTCTGTCATTATCTCTCCACCTGGTGTCTTCCTCTCTCAGGATTCAGTGTACCTCTTTTCGGGGCTGTGGTGAGTGGTGGGGGCAGACAAAGTAACAGCACTGGTCTAATATAAATGGAAATATTCATCGTTTCGCGTAATAGCACTATCGTACGATGTATAGTAGTGACAAGTGGGTGTATAGCAATATTACTATATACCAACAATTTTGAAATTGAGCCTATGGGATTGACGGTCGTGTACACACGCGGGTTGTTTTCCGTGCTGCAAGATTTTCTGTTCTTGATCCTGCGGTTTCTGTTTCGGTCGATGTGAGATAAATTGGTAGCTGAGTGCTTCGAGGCAATATATCCCGATACAATGATGGAAGCCGTGATGTACCTGACGTGTCAGACGAGTCTCGTGGTCGAGATGAACGAGCGCGAGGTGAAGCATCCGTATGTGTACAAGCCGACCGACATCGCCACTGCTGGTAACAACGGTGCAGCCATAGTAGCTGCTACACTCTCCAAACACATCTTCACGCTGTTGTATTCCAAGCTGGATGCATTGTTAGCTAACATTTACATTACTCATAAAGTGGCGAATTTACCACGACGATCGATCACCAAAGTCGAAGAAGAACTGCTGCTTGCGCCATTACTCGTTCTACGGCTGACAAACACGTTCGGTACGAGTCTTCTCGTTGATTCCGCAAGCGGCTACTGTTTCTAACGTGCCAAGCTGTGGATCGCATAGTGCTACTTCTCAAATATCCAGGTAATCTTATACCAACGAATCAGATGCAAGAGAGAGATTGATACCAGGGTAACGTGGGCATAGATTTTTGCTCAGCTTTTTTGCTCCGCTTTCATGATGTAGCTACAGATAGTTGTTCCTGATGTCTCCGCCATGTGCCAATGAATAATGACAAAAGAGTTGTATCCAAGCGCCAATGAACGGGTGTGATCGATATTGCGTTCACAACGTTATGGTGTCGAATCTTCCTTATTTTCGAGATCGAATGCAATAACGACCATCCCAATTTGTGTTGACGCTCTTTTGGATGAAATCGTTCAGGCTTGCTTTTTTCGCCATGTTTGAGTCCTTCCAATTGATTAGGATCACCAAAAGGCACAATTATCTGCTCTGGTGCAGACTCAATAATAGACTTAACTCCAGCACATTCATCGCTAATCACACATTCTTAACAGTTAGAGCGTCTTCATGCACTGGTGAAGCCGCTCGACTGCATAACGCCATATACTAGATCGTTGACTCGTTCAGCATGCGCGTAAAGGTCTTGGAATTGGTCTATTACTGTCCAAAAATGCTTGTTGTCCCCCTAGAAAGGCTGATTGAAATCATTCGACACTAACACTCCTTTATGAACGTCATTTCCAATTTTTGATATTTTCTGGCACTATCTTTCCAGTCTCAAAACACTAATTACTTGCAGCGGTGGCTTCCACAGTAAATTAGGCTTCTATTGTATCGCTCGACGGCCATCTCGACCAACTTTCCTTAAGGTTAGCGTAGCATCCAGCTGAGAGGAAAGCGCTAAGTTAATTAATAGTCTTCCAGGATCACAAAGCTATCTGTCTACATCAGAGATTTGCGGAAGTACAACGAGTGGCGGCAATCTACTTCTCCTCGGATCCTTCGGCTATAAGATCGTACCACCAACAAGATTACCATTACAATCGAGATCCTCTTCAACTCTAAGAAAGTCCAGTATACCAACTGAAGTAATATTAGATTGAGCTACCATCAGTAGTGTGTACAGCTCAGCCAGTCTACCAAATGTACATCACCACCAACCGCCAGCATCATGGTCATCAAGCAAACCAGGTCTTTCAGTTCCCAACAAAGAGCAATACCAACTACAGACAAACAAACAAGCAAAAAAACTATATAAAAGGAACATGCACTTAATACACAACATGCATACCATCCTTCATTTGGCTTAGTTGACGGAGTTGGTGCTGAGATCGAGCTCCGGCTCCGCTCTCACATAAGCATAATCAAATGCCTTCTTCGTGACCTTGGAGCATTTTCCCTGAGTAGCAACACCATCGAATCTCGCATCAACCCACTTCAACCAATCCGGCGCAGCCGCAGTAATCACACCCGAATGATCCTGTTTGGGATATAGCATCAGGTGCACCTCACTCCCTCCAGCACACGCTTTCTCCCACGACTGCTCCGTTATCTCTGCTAAAATCGCCGTATCATTGACCCCCTGCACTACAAGCACCGGCCCATGAGCTTTGACTCCATTTGCCGGGGCCGTCATGTTCTGAAATGCCTCAGCTGTTGCAACATCCTCAGCCGACAGTTCCGTCAACAAATCCTCAGGCTCCAGATCTAGAGTCAGACCCAGCATACCGCTGGCGCACAGCTGCCCCTCCTCGGCCAAGCCCATTCGGGCTTTCATCACTTCCCCTAAGATCGAGGAGTTGTAGTTCGGGAACACGCGCTGAAGCGCGATCACCAACATCGGCAGCAGGCTGGTGACGGAGTAGCTGTGGAAGTCCGTGCGCGGAAACACTTCCTGGATAGCCAGCTGCGCCAAGTCCCAGAGCTTGGTGCCAGGGGCGAGGGCTACAGCGCCAAGATAATTTGAGGCTTCGTTTGAATCTTTGCAGCTGTTGTGCGACGTGGTAAGGGTATCAATGTCCTCGGACAGTTTCCAGACTGCACCACCACCCTGGGAATGCCCAACGGAGAGCCACTCTTTGGTGAGAACGGAGCCGAAGGCCTGTCGCGCAGCGATGACGGAGTAATAAAGATCTTTGGCGTGTGCGGGAAAAGCACAGTACTTGTGGTCTGTATAATTGGGACCGAGGCCGGCGTAATCAGTGCCAACGATTGCGTAGCCCCGTTCGCTGAGGAGACTCCAGCTGTTGTAGTCGAAGACGTTGGGGCCGTTGGAGATAGCACAGCCGTGGTACGCACCGATTGTACCATGGGCGTAGGCGATTAAAGGGAAGGTTCCACTGTCCGGCAAAGAGAAGGGAAGAGCGATGTAGCCCGTGACGGGAACGTAGGAGCCGTCGAGATCCTCAGAGACGTATTGGATGCGGTAGAGGGAGACGCCTGAGATGACGGTGAGATTGGTCGGATTGACGGGCTTCAGCTTGAGAAGATCGCCGGGCTTGGAAGTTGTGAAGTTGTCAGCGACGGTGTAGAAGTCGAAGTCGAAGTCGGATCCCATAATCTCGAGATCATATGCATTGGTGCTTTGGAGAATCATATAGCATTCTATTCCGCATTGGTAGGACTCGGCAGTACTGAGAGAGACATCGAAATTGGAGCCCTGTAGGGACCAGGCTGGAACTGCCGCGAAGACTAGGGTCAAGAGAGGAGCCAGTATCATGGTCGTGCAGCACGATATGAACGCAGTGGGCGAACGAGGACGGAGGACACAACGAAGAGTGGAGGACAAGAGAGGAAGGCGGCAAAATCAAGAATGACATTAGTGAGCGTTGGTGTTTTCTCTTTCTTGCATGTACTACGCTCTTAGTTTTTAGCTCACTCGCTATCGCTCATTTCAATGCGGACTGGTTGACTGACTAGATTGAAGTTGAGTGCTTCACAAGAAGCGCTTTGTATGGTGTTCAGATAGAACAAGTGGACAGGAATTGCCTTTCTTTGGCATGCAATGATGAAATGATTCATATATAGAGGTGCATTTGAGGTTTTATAGCCGATGTTGCAATCACTGGATACTTTGTTTTTATTGACAAATAAAAAACCTTATTATATGAGTACAACATGCTGTCTGTACCAATCCAAAATATGTCCGAGTCTGTATTTTCTTAACTATATGTCAAACAATTTGGATCCTTGATCTCCTTGTGACAAGCACAACACAGCATGCTCGTCCTTAAATAGTCCACATCAGTAACACGACACCTAGAACCAATTTTCTTTCGTACGGTCGTTGTGGGAACAGCAATGTTGCCTTTAGCCGAGCTTGTGAAACTTGCGTCACCATATACGATAACGGTTCGTTTATCGTATCAGTTACGGTATTAGTGTGAACTTTGCTTTATTTTTGGGTTATGTGGTGGTTTATTTTGGGTTATGTATCCATTGTGATATTTGATTGGACCTGTTCATGGCGAACCGATCGCGTAGCTGCCCATGACGCGCGGATTCTGGGCATAAGTCGCCATGCACACGTGGCGTGAAACCCAATTGAACGCTGTGTATGCGCTGCTAGACCTGTCGACGCACAGCAAGAAACTCAAACTAATCGCGTGCATTCAGGACTGGGTCCACGACCCCGAGCTGATCCACCAGTGCGAGGAGCAGCAGGAGGATGCCATCCTAGGTGACGCCGTATTTTCCTCGATCTGTTGTCGCTTTTTTTCCTGAGTGGTTGGCTTTTCTTTCAACTAGTCCTGGGTTGTGGGACCATAGCGTCTGGCTGAAACTTTCCAGACGAGTTGGGGTTCGGCCATCACTAGGCTGTACAATCGCGACCGAGATCGAAGCGCTCCGCGTTAGCGGATCACTACGATCGTGTCGGCGGATTCTGCAATTCTACTCACATAGAGCGCCCCATAAGCTTTATTTTTTGACGAATGCAAGGGTAGGGATTTGACGCAAACTTTGCGTTTGCGTTGGGCGTCAATCACCGAGTCTTTGCATGGGGAGACAGCGGTCTAGCGCTCTTCAATACGTCGCCATCACCGACGCAACCTGCAGGCGCTGGTGTTGAGCCAGACGAACGGAATGCGTACTTCTTTTTTTCGAGAGAACTGCCAATTTCGAATGAGACACAGCTCAGCCACATCGCATGTAGGTAATCGGATGGCCATATCGGCCTGCTCACAGCCAAAAGCACGTGCTTCATGTGGGAGAGAAACGACTATAGTGAAGTAGGAACCGACGAACGCTGGAACGCACAACCACAGCTGTCTTCACCGAAGAAGCTGTCGCTTGTTCGCCTGGTAGCGCCCCAGGACGGACGCGTGGTGCAGGTGAGCGTGGAGAACTGCCACACCATCGCTGTGACGGACCAGTTGTACACATGGGGTAGCTGCTGGAGCGAACAACTGGGCACTGGGGGCGCCGAATGCACCGGAATCAAGAACAAACAACGACAGAGCTATTCTCCCATCGCTGATATTGATAGAGGCTCTGCACAGTATGAGCTCAAATCTGACACACTCATGATCTCTTCCGTGTGTTGCGCACTTCCACGCAGTTTCTGCTCGGCGGCATCACGCACAGGCTTGAAGTACGCGTGTTGCATGGTTTCTTTTGCAGTTAATCGTTCTTGGTGATCGTATCGTAGCAAATCATCCAAGAAATCAATGGCTTCAGACGACCCCAAGTGCTTATTTTCCTGTGTGACAAACTTTCCCCTAGCCTTCTTCGTATGCGTGTCCAGGATCCCGTCGTACTGCGGATCCAACTCCAGGTCGTAGGCCGTCAAGTAGTCAAACAGCTCGTCGGTGCCTTTCATCTTTGAAATCTTGACCAGCTGGTCGCAATTGGCGTGGCCATGGAAGAATGGTTCTTTGCGGAAGATATTCGCTGCAAACATGCAACTCAGGTCCTTTGAAGTAACGACTCACCACCCGCACGTTGTACTCGTGGCCAGGGTGGTAAAATTCGGTAAGACCCCAATCGATCAATCGCAGCTGGCGTTTCTCGTGGTCAATCATCATGTTGTGCATTCTAGAGCAGGAAAGCCATGTGTAGGCAATTTCACGACACCTGATATGACAGTGTCTGGGATCTACAGTATAGTATGGTAGTGGGTTATGTCTACTCAGAGAGATGAATATTCCTTGAAATTCAACGTTACCATCACTCACATTCCCTTTGCGTAGACGATTATAACAACATCTTGACTCTATCGAGAAATACATGTACGATCGCACGCAATTCGTCTTGATACTAGTATCGTAATGAATTCCTTCGCGCACAATTACTACAAATGAAGACAGAAATGGATTCAACAAGAAATTTCAGTTTTAGAGCAAAGGATATAAAGTATTTATCAATTTGATCAAATGAAGTGTATCGCCTGTTTAATTTCGAACACAGTTCAACGACAACTCGCTTATAAATCCTATTAACATCCATCACCACCAGCAATCTTGAGGCACGAGGTACTGGTGAACATCGTCATAAGGTTGGTCATGACGGACCATACGAGCGCGAAGACGAGACCCACAGCTATGATGGCACCAATCAATTTGCTGGAGCCGCCTGTGCGCTTGAGTTCCTGGGTCTCAGCTTTCTGCTTCGGTAATAGTACCAAAAATACGAGCGAGAACAGGTTGCAGGCATAAGCAATCAAGTACGTGTAGGTCACCTGCGTGCGGACGTAGTTGTTATCCAGAGCCAGATATGTGTAGCCAATATCAAAATTGGCGTCAATGTTCTTGGTAATTACCGACGAAAAGGGTGATGCGAGCGTCGAGACCGAAGAGATAAGGCCGTAAACGGCGGCTTCGTTGCCTTCTTCGATGATTTCCAGTATGGCGTAGGTGGAGATAATGTAGCCGACAAAATATGGTATGTAGCCTACAAGCGGCACACCCAGCCAAAACCACTGATTGCGAAAGACGTCCCAGATGGTCAGGAACGTCGGGAAGACGTCTATCACGATCACGCCGATTTGGGCCGTAGCGATCGTAGCGCGCCAGTTCCATTTCAGTCCGAATTCTTTCATCAAGTAGAAAGTGGCAGCGCTCACAAGTGAGCCAATGATGGATGCCACACTTTGGTTCACGGGTGTGACACCCACCCACACACTCTGGATGGGGTAGTCAGCTGTTACAGTAATCCACGCAAACAAGTTCCGGAAGAATCGGAAGAGCACAATCTGGTATACCACACGTTGCTGGAGGAGCTTGTAGAGATCCTTCATGAGTGCTATGGCTGAACGACTGTGGGTCTTCTCTTCCGTGATACAAAACCATGAGATGGGAATAATGGCTAAGGAAAAAGCTGCACAGACACTCATAATGGCATTGACCCCCATAGAACCTTCAAAGGTACCACCGTAGTCGATGCCGTTGAGTCCAAAACCAATCATGACTGACGCTATGATAATAAATCCAGACTGCACCACGAACACCATGGATTGCGTCGTACCACGTACGTCTTCAGGTTCACGCTGCGACAGTTCCACCAGAATCCCATCGGATGCTGTGAGTGCAACGACACTACCGAAATTGGCGATGATCATGAGGAAAATGTACTTGACACCAGACTGCGCGGCGTCAGTATTGATTTGTGTCAACTGTTCATCCGTAAAGCTCGTAAGCAGTGCCCAGCTCGGGTCAGGATAGTACGGGTCACCAATTGGAATGACGGCCATGACGAACAACCCTACGAAGCACACTCCCCAGCCTAGCACCATGTAGGGTCGACGCCGGTAGCCAAAGATCGGATAGCAGTCAGTCACGGTACCGATGAAGACCTTGAGCGTGTATGGTAGCATGATGAGTACGCTGGCCGATGTGGTTTCGGTGCCAGACATGCGTAGGTAGTTGGTCAAAAAGGGATAAACGATGTTAGTCATGGTGCTGTAGATCACACCGACCGCAGCGTACTGCGCCAAGAGCCCAATGTTCTCGCGGCCGTAGATGTCCGGGGGACCACCAGCGCGGATCGCGCCATTTTCCAGGTTCAGTGCTACGGGTGACTTGATCTCATGAAAGTTTGTATCGTTGCCAAGCTTGATAGGGAGACTGCTGGTCGATAGGCGGTCAACCAGTGGTCCCGTTTGCTTCATGATGCCGAGAAGTGGAAGTAGTAAGTTGCAGAGTGACAGTCTCAATTTACTCTTTGCTGGCAGAGGTCAGCTTACACAGATGAAGATGCCACATTCTTCGTTGGCGTCACGTGTCACGAGCCAATAAACAAAGACATGTCAGCTGGAGTGATGTGGTGGCGGTCAGTGACAGAGATAAAGCATTGGATTCTTCAATTCTATTGAGTCAGTAGGGATGTGCCAGGTGAGTTTCAACTATATAAACTAGTGAAAGAGCAACACACTTAAGGTAGCACTTGAGTGCTCAGCATATCATCAAAAAGCACTGGGATTGGCTGGAGGTACGATGCATCAGTCATCTAGTACAACTGTTCGACTAAATTAATATGCAGAATTAATTAAGGAAATTAAAAAGGGATAATAAAAAAGGGTGCTGTTATTTTCACGGGGTAACAAAATTTGATTAACACGGAGTAGAAAAAATATATTTGTAGCAATGGCGTAGGATGATTGGACGAAAACTTGGACAGAGGGTAGTAATTGGCGGAAAACTTGGAACGGAGGTTCTTGATTAACTGAAGCTTTACTTAACTTTACTTGGAGTGGTGTGGATCTTGAAGGAAAGTATTTACTTGATGGCAAAATGAAAAATGGAATAGGACGAGGACTTAGTTCGTTTCCACTACGTCTAAGCCTCCTTTATGTGTATACCTATCTTTTACTTAAATTGATTCTTCATCCATCGGTGTCTAACATGCAACCGTTAAATATTGTATTGTTATTTTGTTACCCCGTGTAAATAACAGCATCCTAAAAAAAATGCCCCAACGATTTTAAAAAATTAAAAAAAGGGATAATACAAAAAATATACATTTGAAAAGATAAATACAAAAAAATATACTCATGAAATAAATAGCAGTCGACAGACGTCAGTTGCAATACTTATAAGATGGTTGGTTGCCTTTGACATTTCTATGTTGTGTGGAACGAAAGAAAGACGAATCCAGAAAGCATATTATTAGAGGGAATTGAACCCACAACACCCGAATGCGAACATAGAGCTATACTACTAAGCTATAGAAACGTAATCCACATGAAACGATGAGTGTCATATTTTGACGAGATGACATGGTATTTTTCATGACATCACGCGAATTTACTTGAAAATTACTTAATTGGACAGTAAAAATGAAATATTACACTACAAGAAGTGTATTTTTTGTATTAAAGTGCGCGCCATAAATATATGGACACGAAAAAACGTTATTTTCTGGAATAACTTTTTGAATTCTAAAACTTAGAGGCTGAAACTTGGTATATATAATGTAAAATGCTTGAATACTGGTGACAAACTTTGAAACACTAACTCACAATATTCACGACACTAGAGCAATATATAAATTTAGAGAGCGCGAAATAAGTGTATGGACATTTTAAGAATTGCTGCTTTTCGAGGACCACAAGAACATTCTGGTGATAAAATGAACTTCATCATACGTATCAAGCTGCAATAAGCACAGTATCATTCTGAAATTTGCTATTGGAGGCATAGCAGAATGCCGAAAGGTGCAAAGTTGACTGAATACCAGCAGGGACAGATTTCGGTATTGTAAGGAACTTGAGTGTTTGAAGGTAAATTGAAAAGTGAGATTATTGTTTTAGCTTGCACTACTCTCTTTCTTTCTAACCATTCATTTTCTTATTGGCCTAAGAACCAACCATTCTTCCTTACACATAAACATGCAATGATTACCTCGTAATTACGCTTTCGTAAATTAGTAATTACGTTTTCGTAAATATAGTAATTACACTTTCGTAAATACAATAATTACGCTTTCGTAAATGTAGAAATCATAACAATATCAGATATGTAGCTTGATATGCAAAATTATGAACTTGTGGGATTTGAACCAGGGACGTCAAGATATAAAAAGTCTTCAATCCTTACAGGTATTTCGTCTGTCTGGGATGTCTATTCGAAAGATCGCGGAGAACGTAGGTTGCTCGAAGTCTACTGTCAACTCATTTTTGCAGTCACCAAGCACCTATGGAACAAAAAAACAGCCTGACCGATCTCCTAAATTGAGTTCAAGTGTGACGATTACTTGGTTTTCGACGACGATGATTGGCTGAAAGTCTACTGTAAGAGTTCTGATTGGTCGAAATAAGAAGAACTTCATGGACGTTGGTGGGCGGAGATGGCAACTTGATGGCAAATTGAAAAGTGAATTAGATGGAGAACTTAGTTCGCTAGCACTACATCTAAGCTCCCGTTGAATGCATCTTTTCCTAATCTGATTACGATCATCTTTCTACTTTCTTCCTTTACACATGTATTTATATGCAACTATGTATTTCTGACTATTTTCCCTCTTAATGTATTAAAATATCTTTAAGGTATGTAATGTCGTCTGACCTCGAACGCAAGGTCAGGCACATGCCGACGCTATGCTTGTCCCTTGCGTGCGAGGTCAGGCATGTGTTATAACTACGACAAAAAATTCGACATGAGATGGATGGGCGCGCACTAATCACGTATGACGACTACATGACCCTCAAAAGGATTGAATTAGAAGCTATGTGCAAGACAAACAAGTCGAAGCCTGTGTATCTAGCTCAGGTTTTAGCAACGAAGTTTGATTGCGATATTCTGCTTTTACCAGTCTTGTAAAAGGGTAACCCTTTTACTGGCTTACACTGTTGTGCAATGAGGAAGCGCAATTGATTGGTGACGGACGTCGTCAATCAAAGGGAAAGGAAAGAGGAAAATCGAAAGAGACTTACTCTTTTGGAGGAAAATTAGGAACTGAATTATTGTTTTAATAAAGCTACCTAGAAACTGAAATGAATGACTGATGTTCGAGTGTCCAATTCGAACATAGTCAACTATACAAAATCGTATATGAAAGGATTGTTTCTCTTTGATAACATGGGAATAATATTGTTTACTATTTCTTCCATGTCTTGTAAAAGATGGTTTATTTACGGACTATCCGTAAGCAATAAACAACCGCACCTAGCAGAAGTTCGCATCTCTACACACAGTAAGAAATCGTACTTTATCAACCCATTCGGGTTTATCTCGTTTTCAGACTCGCTGGGTTTGATATGTGATGGAGACCCATTACAGCAACGTCAATTTTTCGCTTTCTGAAGTAGAGTGTCTTATGGCCGAACAGTCTGATCAAATTACGGCTGACGAATGGGCTAAGTACATCAAACATTGCATCAAAGTTGAAGACGACTGTTATGAAGCTGCTGACGATATCCCGTTTGAGAGCGCCGAAAATTGAGAATAAATTCGGCGGACTGCCATTCTGCTCATATTGCATGTTTTTCCTATCCATGAACATAACCATGACGGCAAAATAGCCAATTTTATATATTCTCAATAATTTCGCGCCAAAAACGTTTATTTTTTGAGATATCAAAAAATTACCATAGTCATAATTAACTGGAATAGACTTTAGTAAATTTGTATAGAATTCCCAGCTGGCGCCTTAATATAGGAAATCCGAGCCAAAAATGTCAGGACACGGCGTTCTCCGAGGGTGCGCCGATTTAACTTGATTAAAGTATACTGTCCTGACCTGTTTAACTCCCCTAAACCGCTCCGAAGGTTCTGGGAACATACCGACTGGTTTGACGCAAAGCGGCATGGAGCAACGATGATCGCCGAGCATGAGTCACGCACTTTTCCATTCACCGCCCCCCACCGCAATGATGACTTACGCTTCTTCGACCACTGCGACCGTGACTGTGGCAGAGCGATTTCCGCTGCTGTGTGGGGACGAAGCCTCGTTGCGGAGCCTCGAGTCGCCCGTGCTGCTCGGGCCGCTGGACCAGCTAGCGTATCTATCCGTGCCCATTGCCGTCGTGTTTGTGTACCGCCGTCATGGGACGCCCTCAACCGATGAACTCATCCCGGTCGAGCGGCTCCGACGCGCTCTTCACCGCCTCCTCGATTACTACCCGCACTTGACCGGTCGCATCGTCATCAACCCGAAAGACCAGACGCCGCAGATCGAGCACCTTGGTGCAGGGGCTGAGTTGGTTTCGGCGCAATGCGATGTGCCACTCAATACATTTGACGCCGTCTCAGAGGACGATAAACCGGGCTCGTCGCCGCGTTTGATCGTTTCCAATCTACCTGCGGGCGGCAACGCGCTGCTGCCGCCGTTCGACCCCAGTGTGGAGGGTATGAGCCGCGAGCCCATCCTGACGCTGCAACACACACGCTTCGCGTGCGGCGCCGTAGCGCTCGGCCTGCGCCTGCGTCACATCATATGCGACGCCGACGGGTTCTTCCAGCTTGCGCGCGACCTGGCCGAGCTGTACCGTGGCTTCCACGCTCTCGACCTCGGTCAGTCGAACATAGACACTGTAAATCTTGCCCAACCGCCGCACACTCACTCTTACCTGGCAGAGCTGCACGATATGCCTCCTGATGAACGCAAGGAGGCGCTTGACTTCTGCCCTAGTCTATTCGAGCTTGGCCCTGAGGTGCAGCCGACTCCTGTCACCCCTAGCGGGTTGGACGCGCCACCTGTCACCGGCCGCGTGATGCGCTTCTCCGCGAGCGAACTCGCGAGCCTGAAGGCCGAAGCCAATAACAGCAGCAGAGGCCAGCCGCTGTCGACCTTCGATGCGCTGACGGCCCACCTGTGGCAGTGCGTGCACCGTGCGCGCGTTTGTCTGTGTGAGATGCAGGGCATGACTTCGAGCGAGGCGGCGTGCCACGTGCCGCTCCAGTTCTTAACGTCAACTAACATGCGCGGCCAAGACAAGCTAAATATGCCTCCACGATATTTTTCCAACTGTGTGCTCTGCCCAGTCTTCTCGCTTCCCGCCGCCCAACTACTGGACGCTCCGCTGTCTAGTGTTGCTGCCTCAGTGCATGACGGAGTCCAGTCGGTGGGTCCAGCGGAAATGCAGCAGATGCTGCGATGGATTGCCGCGCAGCCCGACAAGCGGCGCGTGCTACTGAAGTACCGCTACGACGAGGGTGGCTTCATGGTGAGCCAATGGAACAAATTCGGCATGTACCGCGGTACCGAGTTCGACGTTCCACCAGCGCTCGTGTCGGCGCCCTTCACGTCTATCTCACTTGTCGACGGGCTGGCCTACTTCATGGCCACGGAGGACCAGCTGCATCAGCCAGAAATCGCCAGTGGGGTCACGATGGGTAGCATCGACGTCAGCATGTCACTTAGCGAGCCGCTCTGGGCCATCTTGGCCGAGGACGCGCGCTTCCGCAGCCACCGCGGGTGGTGAAAGCCAGCTGAGCTTGGGTTGGACACGCTTGGAGCGTGAAGGAGGATGAGCGCTGAGGATGAATGCCTCGCATAAGTACAGTTTGTGTCACCATCAGGATCGGATTCTTTTTATAATGATTCGGTGGCCATGGAGTCTGAGTAAAATGACGACGCACACAATGTACTCCATTATGTTAGCGAACCGGCTCCTTTATGACTATCAAATACTTGTGATCTTCGACCTATCGTGGACAATGTCCGCCTTCGCCCACGCATTTCTAATAGTCACAGCAGACACGTTTCAAAATTGGCAGTGCACCACTGACAGGCTGTAAAGAGATCGACAACAGGCAGAGAGAAGACATTTTGGGAGTAGAAAGTGTAGTCTCGCTCATCTCTCATAGCGTAAATGGTGTCCTTTGTGGCCTTGATGACGCCTTGGTCCATTGGCTGGAGCACAGACGTCGTGTTCTTGGGCAAAAATTCCAAGCGTACGTGGGTGAGACCGATGTCACCAACACAGTGACTGCTTACGTTGTCCACCAGGAGTAAGATAGAGCGATTGGAACTACGCATTCGGGGGTCAAGCTCACGTAGCCACGAGCGGAAAATAGCTGCGTTCATCCAGCCCTTTTTCGTGTGCGCGTAATGAAATAGAGGGGACGGTGGGTGGCGGTCTTCATCGCCCACCCAGTGGATTAAGTGGGCGTTGGCGTGGAACGGGATCGGCATCGCCACCGTCCCGATGATGAGCAGAGTGACCCGCTCCGTACCTGAGCAGTAGGCGCCGACCGCCATAGTCACGCGCGTGTTGTCCTTCTTTGTCTCACGGAGTATAGTGCCGATCGGCGTGATCGTCCTTGTCGCCTTCCGCCTGTGAAAGTAGGCAGACTCATCGAAGTTGAAAATGTTGTCGGAATGATAGAGTCGCGTCAGCTCCTGTACGTGCTTCCTCTCCTCTTCAATGGCCTCTTTTTTTACGGAGGCGGCCTCGCCAAAGAGGAGCTGCCGTGCGAGGCCGTTACGCCGCATGAAGCGCGTCACCCACGACTTGGTGAGCTTGGGTAAATTGTCGTGGGCGATGCCGACTTCTGCAGTAGCTCGGCGAGCCTCCATGCACACCTGCGAGGCGGAAACTGTGTTGTTGCTGGCGTTGACACGCTTGACAAACGACGTGACGCCAGCATCAACACGTAGTAGATGACTAGACGACACGGTTTTTCTGTTGTGGCAGTGCTCGGGTAGGACGAGCAAAGTAGCCTTCTGCTGCAGTGCCTTGTACACCATGCAGTGGTCGATCGCGAAGTCGGGGTTGAACGCCTCGGTAGCCAGGTGGGCAAGACAACCAGACCCCATGGTGGGCTTTTCAGCCGCCATCTTGCATATTCACACTTTGACAGCAATGGGGAGGAAACGACGTTGCTTGGGTCTGGACCGTGGAGTAGCTGAGCGGCGAGAATCACTACGTGACATCTTGGGCAGGTGTAGGCAGGGCAGGGTAAAATGAAAAATGGATGTCAGCATCACGGAGGCATTGCTTCATGATGTGGCGGGTGCGCGCTCACAATCAAAAGATTTTTGCGCCACAACGGTTTGAATCGAGCTTGTTAAACGCTGCTATGCGTGGTAGTCAGTGGTTGAAGCGAAAAAAAGACTGGTGAAGCGCACGAAAGTGGTTGTAGTGGGCGTGGTCACCCATCTTCAGAAAGTGGACCAAGCAATTGCGATCCTGGATCAGTACATTTCCGCATCTTCGGATGGAGATAAAAGTATAAATTATCGGGGATACATAAAAATCCGCCCAATCGTGATGGCTCTGTGTGTAATGGGTCTCCATCACATATCAAACCCAGCGAGTCTGAAAACGAGATAAACCCGAATGGGTTGATAAAGTACGATTTCTTACTGTGTGTAGAGATGCGAACTTCTGCTAGGTGCGGTTGTTTATTGCTTACGGATAGTCCGTAAATAAACCATCTTTTACAAGACATGGAAGAAATAGTAAACAATATTATTCCCATGTTATCAAAGAGAAACAATCCTTTCATATACGATTTTGTATAGTTGACTATGTTCGAATTGGACACTCGAACATCAGTCATTCATTTCAGTTTCTAGGTAGCTTTATTAAAACAATAATTCAGTTCCTAATTTTCCTCCAAAAGAGTAAGTCTCTTTCGATTTTCCTCTTTCCTTTCCCTTTGATTGACGACGTCCGTCACCAATCAATTGCGCTTCCTCATTGCACAACAGTGTAAGCCAGTAAAAGGGTTACCCTTTTACAGATTCTCTATTTGTTGAAGAACTGATATTGCGTGTATTCACAAAAATTTAACCCTCAATTTTATTGATTTCTTATACAAAAAATAGTAAAAATAAGTAGGTAATTATGAGTAATATTATGTTACTTAAGTAAAGTCAATTCAGCCAAGATTTCGTTAGGAATTTTGCCATACATGAGCATATGCGCATATTCACCATTGTCGTCCAATCATTCGTCGTATCTTTTTGCGCGATATAGTTTAATCTCACGTATATCACATTCGATGAGGTTGGGTACCTCATTTTTGATCGCAGATTTTAGCTTGGCTACTAACAGACGCATCAATAGTGATGGAAAATTTTGATGATAACCTCGTTATTGCGCAAATCAGTGTTACTCTTTGGATATTCGCTTTCATTCTTTTAGTGTAATCAAATCCACCATCCGACTCGATTTGTCTCTTGCTACTTTTTCTTTCAATCATGATTTGTGGAAGTTCCACCAAGACATGAATCTGCCCTGTCGATAGACGAAGCGGAGACCAGATCGTGTTTGGCATTGAAGCTTGGATGTCCTAGACGCCCCGAATGCCATAGCTGTAAAAAGATCTTCCCCTCTCAGGTGTGGACACGGTCGATGACCTTCTTCCACCTAGCTGCGTGGTCGGGTGTGTGCAGGGCAGACGTACCGTACCAGATAAAGCCCTGGTCGGAGATGCCAACACTCTCGGTGATGATCAGCCCGGTACCAGCGCGCTGCTCATAATAGATTTGCGCCAGCTCGGACGCTAAAATTGGAATCGAGTGTCATTCCATGCTTATGTCATAAACGTATTGCTTACGCCAACACAGTGCCTGAAATACGAGCCAATGGGCGCCCACGTCTCAACTGACATGACATAAACTTTCACTGAAATCAGTACATTACACTATTTGAGAGCTGAGAGTATGACAGATAAGAAGTCAACATACTGAATCAAGATAAGTCTATAATGAGCTAAACTACTGATGTTTATGGCTTTTCAAAACGAATACAATCAGCGCTAAGACTATCACACACACCGCTATTCGATCGCGCTTGTTGCTGCCCCATTCCTCAATTTACTCCCAAGCAATCACTACCAATAATCAACAACCTACTTACAACAATGGCGACCGCTGGCTACAAACTCTTTACGCCCTACACCATTGGCAAGGACCTCGTGCTCAAGAACCGCGTTGTCTTTGGTCCCTTGACGCGCGGCCGATCTGACCCAGAGACGCGCGTGCCCACGGAAGTCAACGAGATCTACTATGAGCAGCGTGTTGGCGCCGGTCTGATCATTACCGAGGCTACGGCGATCTCCGATCAGGGTTTTGGCTGGTTCCAGGCACCAGCGCTATACAATGAAGCTCAGGCCGCAGGCTGGAAGAAGGTTGTTGACCGCGTGCATGCGAAGAACGGCAAGATCTTCTTGCAGATGTGGCACATGGGCCGCCAATCGCACTCAAGCTTTCACGAGAAGAAAGAGATCGTCTCGGCGTCGGCGATCGCGGTCGTGAACGGTCACACGCGCACAGTCAACGCTGAGTCAGCACCGTATGAGACACCACGTGCGCTCGAGACGGACGAGATTCCCGGTATCGTCGACGACTACCGCAAGAGTGCGGCACTGGCCAAACAGGCGGGCTTTGATGGTGTTGAAATCCATGGTGCGAACGGCTATCTGATCGACCAGTTCCTGCAGTCAGTGAGCAACAAGCGCACTGACAAGTATGGCGGCTCAATTGAGAACCGGTCGCGCCTGCTGTTTGAGGTCATCGATGCCATCAAGACTGTCTACCCATCGGACCGCATTAGCGTCCGCTTGTCGCCGAACGGTGGCTTTGCCGATATGGGCAGTGGAGACAACTTTGAGACATTTACGGCCGTGCTTGAGCGTTTGGGCGTGTACAACCTCGCGTACGTGGCAATCCTGGACGGATTTGGCTTTGGTTACCATGATAAGGGCCGGTTGGTCACGGCATTTGATGCAAAGAAGGCGTTCAAGGGCACGATCATCGCCAACAATAGCTACACGCGTGATATCGCTGAGGGTGCCATCCGCAGTGGCGCCGCTGACCTCGTGGGCTTTAGCCGCGCGTACATGTCGAACCCGGACCTGGCTGAGCGGTTCGCGAACGACTGGCCGCTGAATGAGCCGGCACCGTTTCAGGCGTTCTATGGCTCTCGTCTTGCGCCTGGTGATAGCCCGGGCAAAGGTTACATTGATTTCCCGGCGTACGCCGCCGCTGAGACCGACGCCTAACTGTAAATAACAACGAGGGTAAGAGTACCGTGGCAATAGAGAAGGTGGTCACTGGTAATATTCGAAATATATTTCACAATTTCAACTTCTGTTCCATTTTTAATCTTTGTTGGAATAGGGATGCGGGCTCGCGTTAGAGCAACGCTATTACGACAACGCAAAATTCTTACCAGCAACAGTAACAGCCTTAAAGCAACAATAACATTTATCAAACACTCATTAACAAGCAGTCTCCCAGTCAAACAGAACAAAAATGGCCTATTTTGGGGGCTCCACCAGAAGCAATAAAATCCGCAACAAATACTATGAGTAAAAGTGAAGCACTTAGAGTATATTCATCGTATACACGGACGAACGCTGTTTTTTCCACAGACTTCTCGAGAGTCTGTCCACAGAAATCTCATTGCGAAGTTGGGCATTCGAAAGCTCTGGTCATTGCTCTGAAAAATTTTATTAGTATATTTTCCTGCAGAGTCCCACTCTTCACTACTACTCATTCTGCTGTGAAGAGCTGGACCACAGGAGATTTTGTCTACTACTTCAGCTTGCAGTGGCTTGGAATAACATCGCCATTTCCTGAGGGGTATTTTGTTGGGATGCGCTAATTGCACCTCCGAAAAGATCTATGCTTCTGTCCTGATGTAATAGATAAATTGACACGATTATATGCAGGCAGTCCTTCGTTCCATTGAGTAGGAGACAACGCTTAGACTCGCTGACATAATCTTCATCCCCCAGGTGCTCTAGCAGCCAACGCTGGACAAGAATCAAGGAATTAAGGAGAAAGAGAGGAGGAAAGCCTGCTTCAGTCTGTGGGACTTTCATGCAATTGGTAGACCAAACGCACAAAATCAATGGTTAATAGGGTTAGGTAAATAAACTTTTTGAGCGATGACCAAACGGGCAGTCAGATGGCAATATAAGAACGAACGGGAGATTTCATATGCGTTTGAATGCTGAAAAGCTTATTAAGTATAACAACACGCATTGCGTATGGCCCCCACACATTCTCAACTACTTCATTCTAAAGGCATCATGTGTTTTCGTTTGTTTGCGGATTTTATGCTTTGCAAGCGACTCCCATAATTTTTTCTGTTTGAGTCAGAGATTGCTTGTTAAAGAACATTAACTGTTGTGACAAACAAAAATAGATTCGTATTTTTTTAAGGATAGTGAAATGTAATCGTTTTATATCGACTCTGCGCTAAGTTTTGGTTATATTATAATAATATTACGGTTGATATCGGGAAGGAAAATGAAATTTAAGAACAATATTGAGGACCACTTGCATTAAGAACTGCTTACAATTCTCGCTTCCTCATCTTTGTCTTCTCAGTCGGCTTAATAACCTGCTTATTAGATTATATTCACGGGATAGGTCCTGTTAAAAATCCTCCTCTTTAGCCATAGATTTTTGTACGAACCTGATTCCTCGAAGTCATCATTGTCGTTGCCTCCATATTGACATCCATTCTTTCTTAGTAGTCAAAACCTGAGAACTTTACGTCAGCTCTTTATTCGAACTTAAGCTCAATTCGAACTTAAGCACATTCCCGTGAAAATTTCATGACAGGAAAGTTACGAAAATTACCTCGTTTTTAATGTTGCTCTTAGGTACATTAATGGCCTGTCGCGTGATCGTGTTAGTGTTGCATGAATGAGGGCGTCTTAGAACTTCTAAGAAGTCGATTGATATCTTAGTACGGTAAGACGCAATCTGTCTTAAGAAAAGATTTTATAATGTAATCTTGTCTTCAAAATGATGATGTTGAAGAGGATGCAAAATAGATCGTCTTTTTTGTCTTCTCGATCATAATGCGAGTCGAAAATTAATCAATCACTAGAAATTTCTAGGTTAGTCATTTCCTCGAGTTTTCAGCAATATATCCATGATATGTCTTTGTTGGTTTTCGATTAGCTAACGAGTCTTCTTGCCTTTCTTCGCTGAAGATCATTGTGCTTTCAGCCTCCTGCTACACAAGTGCCCCCGTTGAAGTCTTGTTGTCACTCAACTCTCTTGTTTGCGAACAAAAAAATGAACTCGTTCTCATTTGCTTACTTGGCTGCGATAGTCGCTATCATCGCGTCGACGAATGGCGTGCAAGCTGATACTCCAGTAGCTGGAGCCCAGAATGGACCACTTACGCAAATGCAAGAGATTCAAACGACCTGGAATTGTTTCAACGTTAATTTAGCTGTGGGGTCTGTGGTCGTTCCGAGTGTTTCCGATAGGGGCGCTACCCCCGATCAAGCAGCGCTCGTATGCAACAACACGTTCCAAGCCCTGTGCAATAATAATTGCGTGGCCCAAAAACCGTAATTGTGGACTTTGTGACCATCGTGCAAGTGAGTTTTCATCGTTATTTCTACATGGAATAGCCAGAGAGGTTTAGATACGGATTGCTAATCCAATAATCTACAAACTTTCATTCGCTGGTTTTAGCTCGTTTTATCCATAACAAGATTTGGATTTGTTGCTGAAGTAGACTCCAGCTGTCGCGAACTATAAACTTGCCGTCAGCAGCACAATGAACTGCGTTACGCAGATGGCATCTTTTGTACTAGTTGAAGTTCGTTGCTCCATTTGATCCACTCCCGCAGAGAAATAAATAAATTTTATTTGCTCCACGAGATCTCACTTCTTTCCAACAATAAAAACACCATCGCGCTCATTTCTCACTGCAACATTCACGCGCTTCCCATACCATATCTATATTTCTTTTACAGATTGAGTTCATAGAATTAATCAGTATTGCTCCATGTCATGATCTCAACGAATAGATTGATGTATATGCGGTTGTCACTCCTACTAATGCTACTTTCAACATATCATAGGAGGATATTCTTTCTATCTTGATGACAAGAATGAAGAGAAGAATGAATGAAAATGATTTACTGAGAGCTAAGTTGAAAGCAATGGAAGGTCGGATGGCAAATCTGAAGGAAATATTTGAGCAGAGACCCAGTGATCATTTACAAGGACAAAATTGTCCTAAATGTACTTCTAAAGGATTCTCCAAATATCAGATTGAATAGCTTGAATTCTTAAAAGGATTGCATAAGATCAACAGCCAACATCTTCGCAATTCGACAAAAGAACATATAATCAAATCGACTAGATGGCAAGCAGATGGACACTGTAATGATATAAACCCTGTGTATGATTTTCATGGTGATTATTGGCATGGCAATCCAAAGATCTATGACCCGGAGTTTTATCATCCAGTTAGTAAATGCAAAATGGAAACATTATATGAGAACAAAATCAAGCGTTATAACAAAATCAAAGAACTTGGATACAATTTAGTAATACGATTGGAAAAAGTTGAATAAAGTCAAGTCGACTAATTCAGCGAAAATTTAGAGATTATTATATTCGAGTGCGAGTTCAGAACTTAGGGAAGAAGCTCCTAAGTAAGTCTGATGAAGAGGAATGGCTGAATTGTAGTTCTTAGCGCCAAGGGCCATCGAGAATGCCATATCGAGCACTAATCCTGGAGCTCCTCAGCTGTGAACGATGAAGATCCAGTTATTGTCTACCCACTGCAAAGTAAAAATACTCTACAGCACCAGACAACACATTTGCTCATTTTTTCCCCTACGTTCTCTCTTTCTCTCTGCAAAAGACAGGCGATCGAGGTTTGGTGCAAGATAAAAGAATGTTGCTCGCCAAACACTCTCGCGTGTGTGATTGAGAAACCTGCAATTATGCATACGTTTTTTCCATATGTGTATAAGCCAATCAGATTATAGAAGGCATAATGTTTACAGCTTTTATGTTAACATATCAAAGTTTTATACCATGTCTGATAAAAGAGATTTTTCTCTGAATCAACCCATTTCCATGAGGAGGTCTGACAAGTAGGCGCTGTTCATTTGTGAAAAACCAGTCACATGTGGAATGCCATGAACACACAGCTGCATAAAGCCGCTCGTGATGGAGATCTACAGAGGCTCCAATACCTTGTGGAGGAGAGAGGAGCAAGAGTGAATGAGACGAGTAGTGATGACCAGACTCCATTACATGTAGCAGCAAGCATGGGTCATCTTGCTGTGGTCAAGTATTTGGTTGACAGTGGAGCATCAGTGAATGAGAAAGACAACTCTGACATGACTCCATTGCATGAATCAGTACTACGGGATCATCTTGATATAGGCAAGTATTTAGTCAAGAAAGGAGCATCTGTGAATGAGAAAGACAACTATGACAGAACTCCATTACACCTAGCAGCAATGCAGGGTCATCTTGATATGGTCAAGTATTTGGTTGACAGTGGAGCATCAGTGAATGAAAAGAGCAAGGATGGCATGACTCCATTGCATGTAGCAGCATGGGAGGGTCATCTTGCTGTGGTCAAGCATTTGGTCGAGAAAGGAACATCAGTGAATGAGAAGA
>BCKE01000092.1:36439-81838 GCA_001600495.1 Pilasporangium apinafurcum
CTCTTGATCACTGCTGATGCGACCAACATGCCGTATAACACATATTTGAGTTTGCTACGAATGCGAGGCACATGCATGATGGTTGGTTTACCAAACGATGAGATCAAATTTCGTCCTGGTTTCCTCGTAACCTCTGGTCACAAAGTTGTTGGAAGTTKGRTRGGCAGYATYCARGACATCAAAGACATGCTGAAGTTGGCTTCAGAGAAGGATGTGCGACCAGTTATTCAGAAATTGCCGATGCATCAAGTTAACGATGGCATCCAAATGGTACGCGACGGCAAAGCCCGCTACCGTGTCGTGCTAGAGAATTAGAAATAATCATTGCATGAATAACATATTGTCACTAATACGTTTTTTTAAACTGGTGCTTGTGTCTCTTCTTCCTTTTTTTCTTTGACTTCTTCACTTGACTCTGCTTCTCTTTCCTTCCGTTGCATTTGGATCTCTCCTCTTCCACATCAACTTATCGTACACGAATGGCAGTGCAGAGCGACCGCGTGCCAGAGTCGACCTCAGTGACAATATCGAGAACGTAATTGTCAGAAGGTGCCGCCATGCCTTTGTCTTTCTCGGGACGCTACTGGAGTAGAGACACGCTGTAGTCGTTGGTTGTGATCTGGTACACAAACTTGCGATTCATCATCTCGGACTTGTGAATGTGAAAGACCTTCTCCCAAAGTTCGTCTCGCATGACTTGAAACTCTTTGTTTATTGGATGAGACTTGGTTTTGTCGCTTGAAGTAACGGAGAAAACATTGATCTTTCGCGTTCGCAGGATGCGCGCTGAGACGAAGGATGTCGACACTGGCAGCAGTGAAAACACACGACATCCCGCCAGCTTTGGTTCCTTCGACGCTTGAAACTCTATGTACTGCAGCATCTCGTACGTCTTGCTTAGAAAGTGACAGAGATTTCCTTTTATCGACGATTGAGAGGGTGGGTGCACTTCCAGCTACTCGCGAATTTCGATCTCTTCACTCATAACGTCTCCATCTTTGCGAAAACAGCTCAATATCAATGCTCTCGCCTCTTTGTCATTCTTTCCATAGCGAAGCTTGATATAACGATGGAGTTGTCGATTAAAGTTCATCACGGTATGGTTTTTCGCGTTCACAAACATAGTGTCTGCCAGTTCAAGGAGAGATTTGGAGGCATTGGACATTTGTGGAGTCGAGTACTCGTCCGCGAATAATATGGGAGTCTTGAGTGCGTCCATGCCCGTAGTATTACTGCCGAGGCACTATTAAGTCGTACACAGGGAATTAGTAAACCACTGTTTACCACTACCATTAAAGAGTGGCATCTTCAAAGCAAGAACCGGTGGCAGTTATTTTATAGAACCTTCAAACAAACACTTACTCGCTTGGACTCGTCGAGTCCAAGTGTCGGATATGGTTACTCTGCAGTTGTCATCTTAATTAGCTTTTCCTGGTTGAGTCGTACCCAAGCAACAAAACAGCGGTCCTCCCTCAGATACTCTTATTTCGGTATCTCACATGATCTTTTGAGGTTAGTGCTGATGTCCATAGCAACATGGCATGCATAGGATTTGTTGAACCAAAGAAGTTTATGAATTCTAAGCAAATCCTTCTCCTCATGCCTTCGGCGGTTAAAGAAAAAGATTTGAAATCGATTTGTTGAACGCAATCAGAAATAATTAGTAATCATCAACAATATTGATCACGTTCATTTGGTGTGAGACAAAACGCGCAAATCTATGAGGCATTCTGATGTGCATGCTAGTCACAAGAATGAATAGTCGTACACATATCACATCAACACAAACCTCTGATCTTCGTCAACCTCATTCTTCAATTTGACTTAAACCGAGCAACAAGCAGTTTCAAGTATGTCTGCTAGTCCTCGAACTATCAATGCCTACGCCAGTTTTGAACCAAAGGGTGAATTAAAGCCATGGACATACGAATCGCGCGCATTGACCGCGGAAGACGTGGAGATTAAGATTTCGCACTGTGGTATCTGTGGCTCTGACATTCACACAATAGACAGTGGCTGGGGACCTACAGTCTATCCATGTGTGGTCGGTCATGAGATCGTTGGTGAAGTTACTCAGGTGGGCTCTGGTGTCAAGACATTGGCGGTTGGGGACCGTGTGGGTGTCGGGGCGCAAGTTTGGGCGTGTCTAAACAGAGACCCTAAAGCCCCATGCTTTGAATGCCAGGATGGCGCTGATGTCTATTGCAGCCATCGTGTACTCACATACAATTCCAAGTACAAGGACGGTGCCAGGTCCTATGGAGGGTATGCTGACTACGTACGTGTATCAGAGCACTACACATTCAAGATTCCTGACAATATCCCATCCGATGTCGCCGCTCCATTGTTGTGTGCTGGTGTTACTGTCTTCACACCACTAAAGCAGCAAGGCGTCAAACCTGGTGACCGTGTTGGTGTCATCGGCATTGGAGGGTTGGGTCACATTGCTTTGCAATTCATCCGTGCAATGGGTGCTACACCTATTGCGTTTTCACGTTCGGCTAACAAGAGAGAAGAGATTCTGAAACTCGGTGCCGCTGAATTTTATGATCTGAGTGATCCAGAAGATGTGAAGAAAGCGACCAAATCGGTCAATTATCTCTTGATCACTGCTGATGCGACCAACATGCCGTATAACACATATTTGAGTTTGCTACGAATGCGAGGCACATGCATGATGGTTGGTTTACCAAATGACGAAATTAAATTCCTTCCTCGTTTCATCGTCAGCTTTGGTCACAAAGTTGTTGGAAGTTTGATGGGCAGCATTCAGGACATCAAGGAGATGTTGCAAATCGCTTCAGAAAAGAACGTACGGCCAATTATCCAAAAGTTACCCATGGAAAAGGTGAACGAAGGTCTTCAACTTGTGCGTGAAGGTAAAGTGCGCTACCGTGTCGTGCTGGAAAACCCCGGCAGCTCCAGCAATCTCTAAGAAGCTGAAGGCATGCAAATGGTTCATAGTATTGGTAGAATAAGGTTATGACGTACGCATCCATATCTACGTTATTCACGTAATATCCATATTTGAGCAACCACTGTTAGTGATGTTAAATTTGATATAACGGTTATTTCAATGTTAATACGATGGATAACGTAAGGGGGAGAGAGGCTGTTACTGTTGGCATTTTCGGATTTGGGACTCAGACTCCACAAGAGATACGAAGACGATGGCGCCGCCAAATGTGGACAACATGTTTACCCTCAAGGTCGACAACGTGCCGTTCCAGATTGGGTGAGTGGAGATGTGTGGGTGTGTGCAGTGTGGTGACTGCTGAGGAGAGGAGAGGACCTATTGAAAGACGAGCGCGAGCCGAGTCCGTTCGTGTGTTGTTTCCCGCGTGTGTGCCTGTGTTTTTCCTGCGTGCTCTCCTGTCTCGTGCGTCGCGCCAGAGCAATTTAAAACTCAAATCAATCTACGACCGGTCGTCTAATCATCATGCTGTGGTCGTGTCCTGTATCTGTTGCTGCTCTCGGCTGCTGTAGGAATGACGAATTGAAGGAACTCTTCGCCAAGTATGTCTTACTGAGTTACTTTATTCATATAACATTAAATGGTTTACTTTATGAAAATCCCCCGCTATTGTTTTTAGATTCGGCGAAATCGGGGACATCTACATTCCTCGTGCCCGTGGCACAACCGAGTCGCGTGGATTTGCGTTCGTGCGGTTCATGGAGAAACGCGACGCTGAAGACGCGATCCAAGGCATGGAAGGTCAGGAATTTCAGGGCCGGGAGCTGCGTGTGCAATTTGCAAAGCAACGTCGACCAGATAATCCGAGAGAGTACTACTCCCGCGGTGGAGATGGCTATGGAGGAGGAGACTATCGCCGTGATGATCGTTATGAAGATCGCCGAGGTGACCGCTACGGTGATCGCTATGGAGGAGATCGTTATGGAGACCGCGACCGTCGTGATGACCGGGGGCGCGGTCGCCATGATGATCGTGATCGGCGTTATCGCTCCCGCTCGCGGTCTCCGGATCGTCGAGACCGATCTCGTGGCCGGGACCACGGCCGTGGAGGATACGGTGGTGGTCGGGACCGCAGCCGCAGTCGCCATCGTAGTCGCTCCCCACGTCGTGAATGAGTAAAGTTCATAGCGAAAACAGAATGAATAAGAGAGCGATTAAGAGAGAGAGAAAGAGAGAAAGAAGGTTGCTTTATGAAGTTAATGAACTTGATTGAGTGATGATTGCGCTTCTCAGTGGATTTGAATATTGTGTGACAGGTCAGTGAGTGGTTACGAAAATGGAATATCACGAAGGACAAGGAGAAATTGAAGAAGATACAACAGACTCGTCCTTTGTCACGTCGGACTGGGATACTTTGCTCTTCACAATCACTGAGAAATCCACCACCGGCACTGTAGCGGGTGCTGACACTAAACGTCTACTGACCCAACAAGATCAATTTGCGTTCACTTGCTCAAGAAAGTTGCTGACGGCGTGGGTGAGCCAACCATCTCCTTGTTGTGCAGCGGCTTCCGTAGGTAAATTCTCCGTGGCTCTGTGTGTATTGTTGGTCAACAAGAATATAGTTCACATCGCGGATGATGTGCTTCAGCTGGCGCAATGAACGCTCTTTCGTTGAAAGATCGCGATTGGACTTGCTGGGAAGTGCTCGAGTATTACAAGACAATGACGAAAGCTCGCCTCATCCGACAGAAACGCCATCTTCAGCTATTAACAGGTGCATCCGAGAATGAAATTGACGCTTTGGAAATTGCTGTGAGCAAGAGAGTCGTGGAGCAGTACAAGCTGCGCTTTGGGGTATGATGTGGTGTGCATTCGTCCGTCCAAAGAGTGCAAGATCGACGTGTTGACGTGTAATTTCTCAAACTTAGGGCAGGAAGAAGATGTCAAGGGCTACCATACTGAAAGCTGCAAGGGATTGCCTCCTCTCTGGTCACCACTTACATTCACCGCTAAGTGGTCTACTACAGCCGAAAGAAAATGAAGTGGCGACAATTGACACAGCCTCAACACTTCTAGGAACGAAACACTCTGCCTTGGAATCGAAGATTAGCGTAGCGTTTGAGATTCCATTGACCAGCGATGATCAATCGAGAATGCGCACGAAAGGAGAGGATGAATTGTATCAATACTTTCATCTTTTGGATGGATTGGCAAGATTGGAGCATCCGGAGAAGCCCAGCACCTCTATCTGCGGAAATGAAGCGATCATCCGTGCTGTGGAAGCCATAAATGATAGCGCGACTGAGAGAGAGCGGCTTGGATTAACTGGTAATCTCTCGGCAATATTGTTTATGGGCAAGAACCGATCCCAACATCGCATTTCAACAGAAGACTCGGACAGCCAACGGCTTACGACGTGGCGAGCGCTCTGGGCGCAGTTCTCTCAGGAGCAAACCGTGCTGACTTTTCATTTGAAAAACCACTACGCACTCATCTTTGCATTACGCGAATGGCGAGAGAAGAGTTCAGATAGCGAGGCGAAAATCATACAACATCGGCAACTGCTTACAGCTCGCAAAGGACAGCGACCAAGTACGTGGATATCATGGGATGACGTGTACGAGACCATGTGTGCATGGCAAGGTTATAAAATCATCTCCATCTCTATGCTATCTTAAAATAACGGTGAGAAGTAACTAGAATTTCGTACTCGAGCTACGCGTAACACGACGACGAAAGCAAAGATAAAAAAGCTAGTCGCAACCGAGAGAAAAAGGAATAACAACGAAAACAATGCCTCACCGAGGTATCTACGCCTTCAAAATGAGAAAGATGAAAAAGCCGAGCAGAACGACCATCATTCCAGCGCACAAGTACGCCCGCATGTCACTACCACCGTCGATAGGAGTGTAGTTGCGACGACGTCTGAACATAAACACGCTAAACGCTAGAGCCCCGATCGCTCCCACGACAATCAAGCCAATAGCAACTTTGCTGATATGGCTGTGTCTGCTTGTAGTTTCGTTACCCTTGGATTTGCTCTGGACTTCTTCAGAATCATCCTCTGAACTGCAACACAACAATCCCGGACAGCATCCTTCAGGCGTGAAACAACACGCTAGGGTCGTGCCGTTCTCACCGGCAGTCAAACATCTCGGGTTTTCATGGCAGGTCGAGTAGTGACTGGGCGCACTTGGAATAGGAACATTGTTAGCGGAAGAGTCTGCGCCCAGACAGCAGCCCAACTTTTCCCCAGTAAGAGGGTCTGGTAGGCAGCATCCTTCAAGAGTGCGGCAACAATCAAGTCCATCGAGGGCACATTGAGGTTCACCATGGCAACTGGTAGGATCCGTAGTGTCGTTCGATTCCATACCAACAGATGACGCAGTCACTGCGGAACAGCAATCTAGTTTTGTCGGTCCTAAGCAGCAACCACCGGGAGCAGCGCAACAGTCAAGATGTGCTGCCGCACATAATGGCTCATTGTAACAATTTGCAGAATCATCCAGAGAATGAACTGCGGCTGTAACAGGCTTAGCTTTTGGGTGCTGGTTCTTGCAGCATCCTAAGACAGTACCGCTGATTGGATCCGGTTCACAGCAGCCATCAATAGTATTGCAGCATCCTAGCCCAAGGATAGCGCATTCGTGTTCACCAAAGCACGCGTTTAGAGGCACTTCCGAAACATCTTGCTTCGGACAACAGCCCAAAGCACTTGGACAGCACCCTGGAAGTGTAGAACAGCAATTAAGGGCTGTTCCATTGTCCCCGGCAACACTGCAAGCAGGATAACCAAAGCACTTGTCATCGCCATTTTGCTCTTCTTTTATCAATTCTTTGACATTCGCCTTAGCAGTCCACGATGGACGTGTTGCAATCCATAGCAGGGAGTTTGCATAAGAATTCCACGTATCCAAATTCTGGACGGTGGTCGTGAATTCTTCCCACGCACTCTGAGCATCCAAGATCGCGTGATCTAGCACGATGACAGACCGCCATATATCGTTTCCATCCAAACTCTGCAAGTCATCGCTTAGTAGGCGGAACTCACTCGCTACATACGCTTCCTCGAGCAGTTGAGTGGTGATCGGTGTGAATGGGATCATATTAATTCCATGCATATACATCGGTCGATCACCAAACCACGTGTTGTACGCAACACTCATCTCACCGACAACACCAATCATCATGTTCTTTGAGAAAACTGGCTCGTATATCTTTGAATTTTCTTGCATTTGCCAGTATTTCTTAGTTGAGCGAAGCTCCGCAGCGAGGAGCAGCCGTGCATATTGATGATATGACGTAGCTTCATTGGCATTCTTGTCGAGAGAAGAGAAAAGCGCTAGCGCGTAATACGCATTCACGGATTCACTGCTACTTTCTTGCGATTTGCCAACTTCCATCGGGAACATCCCACTTGCGTACGAGTGTCCAACAAACCAATCTTTATGTCTAGCGATAGGGAAGAAATTGCGCGCAGGAAAATCATGGAAGAATGGTGTATCTGGATCCAATGGAGCCCCGATGTCTGCGACAAGCATGGCACATGCCGTGGCATGCGAGTTGATAAAATCAGGGTCAAACTTGCGCACGATAGCTAGCGCATAGATGAAATATCCATAATGAAACTGTTTATCACATCAACACAGCTATGAGTGAGTCACCATTCAGACGAGTGTAAAGGTATAACTACATGATACTTACATGATGATCGTTATAATATCCGTTACCGAAATCGCTGTCTTGATCTCGCAGTCCATCTTTGGTGACAACACCACCGAACGTCTGATCATATACCAGATTGTCACCATTCGTCGCCTCCAGCCACGGAATTAGCTCAGCTTTGATCTTGGTTAAAATTCGATCAACAAGATCTTTCTGATTGAATCGATCGGCAATGAGCAACAATCGTGCTTCTCGTCCTACTTGCTTGCCAAAATTGTACGAGTTAGGGCTCAGAACGGGGTATTTCTCAATTTCTTCTGGAAGTCTGGATAAAATTTTCTTTGTTACTTGTTCGCGTTCAGCCGCTGCAGTCTCAGACGTTTTTCCTTCGTCAAACACACCATCGTTCGCAAAATCCCATTCTACATTTGGTAGCACTTCTTGCATATGCCATACATTTCCGATGATGCCTTGCATCATGCCTCGAATGGATGTGTACCACACGCTACCAAGCACCTCATTGGTCGTCACATCCGTTTTAGAATCTTTGGCCAGGATATCCATATGATGTGGTAGCGCCAACATCAACAACTTATCTTCAGCATGTTTGGATGAAAAATAACGTGTCTTCCAATGCAATTTCACATTCGCTACGTCGTTGGCTGGATCGACATTATACTGGATCTTTCCTCCAACAGGATATACACCTGCAGATTCTTGAAGGAACGGCTGAGCCGATGCGTCAAGGCAAAACGCAATACGCAACACACCGGTATAAGGGGTATCTGATGTGACTTTACCGTCTGAAAAAGTCAGCTTAAGCGACGGGTCGGATGCGTAAATGTACCAGGTCTGACCGTTGTTGAGCATAATGCTGAACGTAGCAAAATCCACGGGCTCACCATTCATAAAAACCAAATCTTCCATCTGTTTAAATCGCGATATGAGGAGTCCGTCCATCGATTCAATGACCGGAATGCTGTTGGTAAATTCCATCGTGACATACGGCGAGCCTCGCACTAAGTGGACCGTAAATGCTTCCTCTTTGTCTCGTGAGAACCGCACTTGCGTGCTAAACGAATCAAACCCGACAACATGATGCGTCATGACGTGCGAATCACCTCCACCTGCGCTTACCACCACTTGCGAGAGAAATCCGCTCTGAATCACCTGTGGAGTCACCACACGGAACGGATACGACACATGCAGCTTCTCATTGAGGATACGGAAGACATAAGGCATGGTCACCACGGGCACATCACCTCTATCCAACACCAGATTCGTCCACCATGCACCAGTGGGAAACGGTACATCTGCGAGCAGCGTCTTCTTTGGATCTACAGCATCCACCGTGTTTTTGTTTTTCAGATCCACTTGGTCATCTAAATGAGGTTCATCTCCTGCAAACAGCGTGAGTGACAGTTGCAACGGATGCGTGGCGATAGGAAATGGTAGTTGGGTCTGCAGTAGATTGACATTGGCGATCACATGGACGTCTGGTGCACCTGCATACAAACAACAGAGCAGCGCAAGCAAGACGCGCACGCTCATTTTCGTCGATCTATTTGCTTCTGATTTCTCTTTCACCTAAGCAAATCGAGTACTGACGCACTCCACATTGGATCGTATGTGAAAGAATGTTGGTCAAAATGGTTGCTTGGAGAACAAAAAACCAGACAAAAAAATAAACCTCAAACCTCGTCATATCTGTTAAAGTATACAAATATCAAAGAAATCTATTGGATAAGCATTTCAGTAGTATATGGTATAAATATACAATTTTGTTTGCAGCTGGGGAAACCTTTCAAAATAAATCATGCCAAGCAGTATTTTACCGGTATATCGAGGTTGCCTAAAATTTCATGGCTGCAACGGTCATGAAGAGAGATGCACAACGTCATCCTGGATGAAATTGTGATGATGGAGGCGAATGCGCAGGTGAGACAGCTACAGTAGCCATGAATGCGCATATTTCTTCGATATGAACGTGGCATAATTGTCTCAATTGATTATGAATGTTGCGTACACTTGAGTAGTATGCATTGCACGACAGTGACGACGGCAACGCTGCGCAATGGGCAGCTCACATCCGATTAACACCGGAACTCTTGGCGAAACTGTTGCAATCGCCTGAACAAATTTCAATAAAACTGAATGGAATTAACAATACTGGCAGATTGTCTCGTGGGAAGCCCAACAAGGCAAGTGTCTTGAGCATCAAAGTCAGTGATGGTGCTGAGGAAGACGTAACTGAGCAATACGAGTTACTCTCATTTCAAGAAGATCCTCGTGTTAACCATGTTTGCACTTTCCGTCAAGAGCAAAGACAGGATCAGGATGGTTCTTTACCGAGTGGTTATTCCATATTTAAGACGGGAGAGATCCACCAGAAGCTTATTGTGCAGCGAATGCTGGATTCAACGGAGAAAGACCGCATGAAAGACCGTCATGCGAAATCTGTACTCGAGTCCAAGTCACGGACGTCCAAGTTGATCATGGAACAGCCAGCGACAGTGGGGAAGAAACGTCGAATCTCGCTATTACCAAACTCTTCGGCAGCATTCGACGCGTCAGTCAAGCCAGCCGATTCGGGACTCCCAAAATTGTAAGGGTGCACACTGCAGTATATTATTGTGTATTTGTGCTTACCACTGCATTTCCGCTTATGTAGAAAATTGCCCTCAGCATTATCAATCGAGGAAGCTAGGCATCATCGAGAGCGGATACAAAAGGGATTCGAGCAAGAAGAAGGTGCTCAAACAGATGTTCAACCAGAGATGGTAGAAAAACAAGATGAGGTGCCTTCAAGTGCATTGGCATCAGCTTCGTCATCTCCAGTAGCCTCCAGCATTAAACAAATTCGTGACTCGGAATCTAGTCTGTTTTCTTCAAATATAGATGAGGAAAATATTGTACCACAGGTAAAGAAAGCGGATAAATCACCGAGAAAATCAGGCTTCCGTCTGCCGAAACAACTTGATACAGTGAATACGAATACTCCTGAAGATGCACCTGACACTAACGACACAGCTACAAAGCCCGTTGCCATGCATGTGAGAGACAAAACACCACGAGTGCTGAAATCGACATCTGTCGTGGAGACCAAACGCCCTCGTCGCCGCGCACAGCCACCTCCAGATCTTGCGTTCTTTCCACCAGTTGTCGAAACAATCTGCAAGCGCCTCGCTACTCACATCAGCCGAACAGTGATTCTCGACGCGAATGACTATGAGTCATTCGTGAAGCAGTACGAAACGTTTCAAGATGAATGGGAAACATTAGATAAGGTAAACGATATCGTATATGTTCCTCGAGATCAAAATGCTGATTTGCTTGTTGCGGTTTGCTTCAGGCGTATTCAATTGAGATCATCAGAACAGAGGGCTTGCATATCCAATTGGAATTCGCACCTAACGACGAAGTACGAGCTCAATATAAACGGCAAATACAAGAGTCTGCAAAGAAAGCAGAGGTAAGCGGCATTTTCGAATTCCTAGTACCACCACGACGTAGTTATCGCGGCACTGCTGACACCAGTACATGTTTATAGGGACTCGTTTTTGTACGAGAAGCCATGGAAACCATTCAGAAGATCCTCGTCAACATTCAAACCTGCATTACCCGTTACGACAGTAAATAAGGTAAATATATTATGTAATTTAGTACACTATAGGTCCGTAAATAACGTCCTGTTCATTAAATAACGTTTATGAATGTCACTATTTTGTCGTGTGGTCACTATCAATGTTAATGCTGAAATATACCGGTACTGTACCGATACCATTCCGGTTGTTACACAAAAAAATATGCCCTATCTTTTCAGCTTCAGCACTGGCAACACGCGTGGAAGTCGGTGAAGATGCAGCCCATGAACGGAGATTCGAGAAATCTCACAGAGCCGCCGTTCATTGCGAGAGTGAACGCGTCCATAAAGCGGTATGTTCCTTTTGGTCCCCCCCTCCTCGTCTCATAGTGTCTCCCCCTGTTATTGGCAATACTAAATATTTTATGGGTGTAGGAAATGGCAACACCTCCTTGATCGATCGACAATCTACGTCTACTCTCGCTGGGCGTTTGCATTTTTCCTGCTGGGAATTTACTTGATCCGTGTGTTTTATCTGAACGCCTTCCACATTGTCACGTATGGCTTGGGAATCTACTTGTTGAATCTGTTCATTGGCTTTTTGTCCCCCCAAGTAAGTGATCAATAATGTCCGCTTCATAACTTGTGTGGCAGCTAACTTTTACAACCCACCCATTAAATATGTAGATTGACACGGAATCGGATGGACCATTACTTCCGTCGAAACAAAGTGAAGAATTCCGCCCGTTTGTACGCCGTGTACCGGAGTTCCAGTTCTGGTATTCGACCTCGAAAGCCGTGGTCATTTCGCTGTTGATGACACTCAGTAGCGCGTTCGATGTGCCCGTGTTCTGGCCTATTTTGCTGATTTACTTCATCGCATTGTTTACCTTGACGATGAAACGCCAGATCAAACATATGTGGAAGCATAACTACGTTCCGTGGACGCATGGGAAGCAGGTGTACAAAGGCAGAGGAGCCAAGAATTCCAAATAGATTCCAAGCGATTGAGAACAGCATGCTATACATCGACAAAACCATGAAAATAAGTGCAGAGAAACCACATTACAGATAGCCTTTAAGAGAAAATGCGGGTTCGATGATCTGTCTAAGAACGACCGTGAATACACACATACACACGCTTTCACCTCAAGAGACTATATGCGTTATCAATACCTTCATTCTTGGACAAATCAAAAGTCCACCTACAACGAACTCGAGAAGATTGCTACTATGTCTACATTCCGGTGTTGAAAGAATTCCAGCAGACATACTCCATTCGAACGAGTACAATCGATCCCGGAGTCCGTAGTTTCATAACTTTGTACGACCATCATGGCATGATGTTAAGCATGGACGACGCCAAGAATGCAATGTTTAATCGCTATATGTTGGTTGATATTCTATCCTTCGGGACTTCAGCGATGACATCCAGGTAAAGAAGGATTTCAAGCAAGGTGTCAAGAGCAATGCTTGTGTGGTCTCATTACGAGTTCAAGAAGCTACTAAAGTACAAGATGGAAAAGAGTGGAGGATGCGTGGTCAAGTGTGAGAAACAGTATGCAACAAAGACTTGTTCTCAGAGTTCAGGTATCGGAGACGGCTACTCTTAGCTGGTTTTTGGTAGTCAGGTCGGACCGAAAGAAAAACAGGAGCTCTTCCCTCAGTTACTTTTACTTTGGCATCTCATGTGATCTCTTGAGATGACGCAGATTCTTAACATCTCCACTATTTCATAACTGATAATTCAGAATGTTGATCAGCCACTCATTTTTCCCACTCGAATAGTTTGCCGTGAAGGATGACGCAGATGATCCTCCGGCGACTCGCGCATAGGCAGAGTCTCTCTGTGTGTCTGCGGTATCCACAACTATCAGAAAGAAGCGGAAGTCGTGTGTGTAATGTAGATATTTGGCTTCGATGTGAGTTTTCATCATCTTCCCCCAATTACAAGCAGAAAAAGAAGGAAGATGAAGAGACTGCGGCGTTGATGTTAAAGCGCAAGTTGTTGATGGATGTCGAGAAAGCAAAAAATTTAGTGAGTTTCTCTATCCTGATTTATATCAGTGTTTGTCATATGTCATGAATGGATTACTTATCTGTATACTTTTTGGTGTGTAGGCGCTTCATCAAGTGGTAAATGTGCCCAATGCGATTACTTTTGCACGCATCCTGTCCACGCCGTATTTAGCGTATCTAATCATCAGCGGTGAATACGCATCGGCCACAGGACGTACGTGATGTTGCTCTCCCTTCGTATTATGAGGATTCCTCTTCATTGAACTCATTGCTGTGGTTAAATGCATGTAGTACTAGCAGTTGCTAGTTTTTCCGACTGGCTTGATGGTTACATCGCGCGAAGGTACAAGCAGCAGGTGAGTGTCCATTTATGGCTTCTGAGCGGAATGACGCACTCAATATGTGTGATCAATGGTTCTGTAGTCCATCATCGGCTCATTCTTGGATCCATTTGCCGACAAATTTATGGTCGGCACTCTATCGCTGAGTATGCTATGGTCGGGGCTGCTTCCATGGCCACTGGTTGTGCTCATCTTTGGTCGTGACATGCTGCTGATCTCGGGCACATTTTATCATCGCATCAAGACCAAAGACGCATCTTCTGCTTTCTTCGATACGCATGATACGGGAGCGTTCCAAGTCGAGCCAACTTTACTTAGCAAAGTAAATACGGCCCTCCAATTCGGTCTGTTTGGGCTGACGCTCACCAACGCGGCCTGGCAAATACCGCCAGATCCAGCGCTGCATCTGGTCTTGTAAGTGTTCACCACCTGTGCTCTGCGACATGTTGGCCATATTGCTGATCGAAAACAATTTCGGGGTTTGCATGTAGTGGTATCGTCGGCACAACGACCTTCCTCTCCGGGTCGGAATACCTGTGGAGTTATATCAACCAAACCGGAGCGTTTCGAACTCTTCAAAAGAAGAAGCCATCGTCTAGACATTGAACATGAATCTAAATCGAATGAATGACGATCAGTGTTTTAGATTCAAAGCTGATGAAAATGTTGGTCATGTGAGGCTGTCCATGTGAAGCCAACTTGCTATCTCCCAGGTACGGTACCCTGCTCAGCCAAAGGCTTGAACAGCTTTAGTACCATATGTTACCTTTGAAACTGGATATTATGGTGGACCCATCTCCGGACAAATTCGGAACCCCGATATTAAACTCAAATGAATGTAACCTTACAGTCTTGCAGCAATTCATATTTCCTGAATTTCAATTTTGCGCGAAGCGAAGGAGTAAGCAGCTGATTTCCTTAAACACGCAGGAGGAGAGAGGATGGGACCATCGGACCCATTGATCCAATTTGGAAAGGAGCTCCTCCACCACCTTTTTTTCTCGATCCTTCCTCTCCTCTAATACCACTAAGAGCACGAGAAGATGATTTGTATCGGAAATCAGTACATCAACAGTCTACATCTGCATGAAGTCAATTTAGACAGTTTACTGGTTGAGAGATGATCCAGCTGGGTATTCATATCGCATGGTAATTATTAAAGGAAGCCATTAAAGCTACAAGAGACATTGCAAAATCTCTCAAATCTCAAGCACTGAAAGAAGAACAAATGAATGGACATACACTTTATTATTACAGACGGAATGTGCGTCGACACGCACCATTGAAACTCTTTCTCTTCTTCAGCCACATCTTCCTCCAACCAACAGCGTGTGAGTGGAAAGGGAGAGGTGGTACAACCATGGATGGATGCATTCTCCCTTCCCCCTAGGTAGGGTTAGCAAACACGCTTTATTACAAAAATTGTATGCACAGCTACATATATTAATTTTCAGAGGTTATGTTCAACACGGTGTTGGTTTTTGTCCTTCCCATCATTTTCGCATTTGCCCCACAGCGGAGGAAGAAGAGAAGACAACAAGCGCACCGACATACTTACCGATACGATGGCCTATAGCACCGAATCTGCTGTGACTGTGGGGCCTTTCCTCGCTGCTATGGCCGCGCTCGAGAAAGAAAAGCTCAAACTCCACGCAAATATTGTCAAGACGCTCGCTGAGTGTGTGCCTGGATGGAAAGGTTTCCAACAGACGGACGACATTAACGTGGACCACTTGGGCGGCGCAATGACAAATCTCATCTTTGCTGTATCCAAGCCCGATGGTGAAAACCCTGGTGTGCTGTTGCGTATCTACGGTGAAGGTACGGAGTCGTTTTTCAAGCGCAAGGAAGAAACGCGGTTGTTCCAACTGCTTTCGGAGAAGGATATTGGCGTTGAGCTGCTCGGCCAATTCAGTAATGGACGTGCGGAAAAGCTGATTCAAGGCGCGACGTTTACGTGGAAACGAATGCGTTCACCTGAATGGATACCTTTGGTCGCTAAGAAGATGCGTCAATTTCATGAAATTGATATCGACATTGACCACACGCCGCGCTATTTGAGCGAACCACAACGCTTGTTGGAAATTGCCAAGAAAAAATGTGTGGGGGAGAAATTCAAGAACATCGTGGACTTTGCGCAATTAGATAAAGATCTTAAAGAACTGGAAGATACCCTCGCTAAAGTCCATTCACCGATTGTGCTAAGCCACAACGATTTGCAATACGGCAATATCATGGAATCCGACGGCAATGTTGTGCTTATCGATTTCGAATACACGTCCTACAATCCACGTGGGTATGATATTGGTAACCACTTTTGCGAGTGGGCATACAACTACCACAAGTCGATCAACCCGCATTTGGGCGATTTCAGCAAGTACCCTTCGGTGGAACAGCAGCGTGCATTCTGTCGAGCATACCTCGAAAATGATGACAATACTCCTGTAACCGATGAAGAGGTGGACGCACTGCGGTTGGAAGCAAACACGTATTCATTGGCATCGCATCTCTTTTGGGGGTTGTGGGGATACATCCAAGCGAGTCAATCGGAGATCGACTTTGACTTTTTGGCCTACGGCAAATGCCGGTATGATGCGTTCAAGTCTCGCGTGACTTTGAAGAACTAAACTCCGTGTAGAATAGCGAAACGTTGAAACACTCATTTTGATGTATGGCTGTCTATATAAGAAGGAGCAAACGCACTTTGTCTCTGTAGAAGTAATGTACAGTCAATTGTGTAAGAAGAAGCGCGAGTAGGAACGAAGGAAATCACGAACAACTTCGTTATTATATTCAATAGATCCCTTTACATTACACCCATTCTCTCCACTGCATGATCATTCAGAAAGTGTACCCATCCATTCGTACCCTCCTGAGGGTACGCCAGATGGTTACATTGTAACTCTTCTGTCCTTTCAGGATTACATTTCGATCATGAAGAGTTGAAGTTAGTTACGAATGGAGGAACTGAATCAGTTCCTCAATAGCGTCGAAGCGAGCGCGCGCAAGATCCTCAAGCAGCAGAACAAGAAGCAACAACAGTTGATCGCGCGTGAACGGGTCGCTAATGCGCGCTCGTCATCTACTAGTCATACTGCCACCAGCAGTCCGAAGATCTCAAAGGAGGAGCTGCGAGTAACCTACGGCTCGGGAGGAGCACTTATCGTCCACGCGCCAACATCTCCACATCAGCAGAATCAACTGTCTAGCTCTCCGGTGGGTAGGCGTAGCGAGCATGTGAGCGACGTTGCAGATGATGATGAGCGACGGTCGCTACCTCGCATTCATCCACCTCTGTCGCCTACACCCAACCAGTCACTGCACAGTTCCACATCCATGTCCAATCTCGCTTCTTCTCAGCACAACAATGCGAGTCTTCCAGCGATTGGCGATAAGAAACAGGAGAAATCGAAGGGACAACGGAATAAGCACGCATCGATGAAGCTACTGAACTCGCCATTGTATAAATCACTGGCAAAATCCAAATCTGATCAAGGCTTTTCGACAGCCTCCACGACGTCGCCTGCGCAGGTATTGAAGAAGACCTTACAGGATGTCGATAATGTGAATCTTTTGCTAAAGAAGATGGGACTACGTAATGGCGGCAATTCACCCACATTACGTCCAGATCATGCAGTGGAGAAACGCATGTGCCATGCCTGTTGGGCTCAACCAAATAGAATGACTGGGTGTGAACACCATCCACGTGTTCTCCCGGCACATCAATACAACGATGATTCAGGCGCGATGCTTCGAGTTACAGAGCTCCAGGGTCCAACTAGTTGGTTAACGGACGATCTGTATGTAAAATATCGATCCGAGAAGGATAGAGAAGCGCTGTGGGAAGTGTTTTTGCGACTTAAAGAGGAAGAAAAACGAGAGAAAGAAGAACATAGTAACCAGAAGAAAGAGCACCTGACGGAGCTGTGTGTAATCCCCATAATCACACGACATCCAGTCTACGCCAAATATTATACACAAATTGAATTGGAGAATATACGTACCCAGGCAGAGACGAGAAAACGGAACCAAACGAAAGCATTTATATTTGATGTCAATCACATTTGGCTGATAAATCTCGATCATTTTAACGAACAAAGTTACAAGACTAGGAAGAGAAAGTCAACAAGTCGGTTAACAATGCCGGAATTGGAGACAAGCGATGAGGACGACTTAGATCAAGCAGAACAAAACTCTTTGAGAGATCGTCGTGATGAGGCAGCGATTCAACATGGATATTCCCAAATTCAGTCCATTTCGACATCGCGAGCACTGCAGAATGCCGTATTTCCAGATATGAACTCTGTTGTAGCTTCATATTCCTTCCAAAGACAACCCTCGATCAATAATAACTCTGCTTTGAAACAAGCAGTCACTCCGACACAACGCCAACGACGACGACAAAGCCCGAAGAATGGGTTTTATCCGCTCAGTTTACTCGTTTGCGGTCGATGGCGAGCAGATGTCGAGCCAAATGCGCTCGATATAGTTCCTGGAGTGGCATTAACAGGAAGGCGGCGTGTTCTTTGGTGGATCTATCAGCACGACCCACCAGAACAAGAGTATACGAAAGCAGTGGCGATGTACACTCGAGACCACACATTGTCCTCGTCAAATGCCATTTTAGTCTTGCTTGTGGTGGCGCTCGATGCACCAGTACTTTCACCCCTGTGTTTTGCATGGCAGATTGGGTCGAAGACATCACCACCACCGATACCGACCCTTGACCCAGCCATATCGAATATAGCTACTGTAGTACAATTCTCGCCATGTAAGCGGAGTTTGGTGAATACGCGTCTTCAATCGCGTCTTGACTCTCTCTTGCCATGTACAATTATGGTACTCAACAACATCGCACAGCCCGACGACCATATCATGTGTTTAGAAGAACCGTATGGTCATCGTCGATTGTGGAAAGAAACAAATGAGGACTCCTTTCGGCAGTGGTGGATTGTAGAGCAGTCAGTGCAACCAAACTACGATGTTATTCCGCAGCAATGTAGCGTACAAGTCGCTCAACCAAATTCGACTGGTGTGTGCGGACGATTCTGTTGGCACTCGACCGATGTGATAGACCAGTTGCTTTGTCGAAGACGTGCTGAGCGCGACTTCATCCAAATTATTCAAAACTGTCGACCATGTGGTTCGAATGATCCTGCCTACTTTACGGTTTCGATGGCGCACGAAGTGATGATGGATGTGCGAGCTGCGCGATTATCGGCATACCTGGAAATGTTGGAGGAACGGCGAAAGAATAAAGAGTACGAAGAGAAACTCATGGAAATCGAACAGAAACTTGAGGTGGGACGTCTGAAGTTAGAAGCAAAACGACAAGAACAGAAGCGTATCGAGCAGGAGATCTCGCATACAGAAATGATGAAACAAAAGCATGGTTCCGATCGCTCTACAATCGAAACGCTAGGGGAATGGAAACATCGACTACAACACTCGATAGTACTCGATGAGAAACACGGATGGCAGATGCGTGAGATTACAGAAGATTCGAGTCATGTGATATTTTACTATTTGTTAAATGAGGAGTGCCCTCCGGCCTATCGATATACATGGGAACGACCTGTAGTATGGAAGAACGAAGTTAACGCCGACAATAATCTAGATAGGGAAGAGCCGAAGGATGATGGAAACCTGACATCAAGAAGTGATATTTCCTCTCTTTCTTCTTCCTCAACGTCTTCATCAATGGTGAGCGACAGCTCGCTGGATCAAAAGCAAAAAGAAAATGCCGAGCAAATAGCGCAACTGGCTCGGTGTCTGGTTCAGGATGAGCAGTTTTTGCAGGTACTGAAGGAGAAACTTGGCCTTCATGCTTTTGCAATGGCAAAAGCAGAAGAGAAGAGTACGAGTCAAAAACAAAAAGTCTCCTTAAATGATTCCCAGGACAAGGATGACGAAGACGAAGCATTACGACTTGATTGGGAGGATCAGATGGCGATGCTTGTTGAGGAAAGTGATCGGTCAAAGGCATCATTAATGACGACAAAGATGGCAAAGCTGCATTTAAACCCTCCTCACCGTGCGTTTACTCGACCAAAAGTACCAGGTGAAGGATGGAAGCGACTGAAACCAACAAGATTACCCAAAAACTTTGCACGTACTGTCTATTCCTCTCATACAGAGGGGCCACGTTCGCAATTTATCAACCAGACCAACCACCCCACGCCGGTGGGGATGCTGGATCCCGCTGATGCCAGTCCAAATGAACCACCTGACTTCATTCCGGAGCTGAAGACCCATTTCATTCCCAAACCCAATGCTGATTTGCAGGAAAAGAAGGCAGTCTGGGCTACATACGAGGCTACACAATCGAAAATCCCAATTCAAGGAAATCCTATTAGTGGCACAGCCGCTCAAATCAGAAAAGATCAATTGTTTGAGCGTGATCCCGCAGAAGCCGAGATCACGATAGAGGAACGCGTACAGAAAGCCATTCTCTGTGCACGGAACAACAACATTGAAGGGGTACGTACTAAAACTTTATTGCTCACAATTGCATGTGCACCAATACTGACTTGGTGTCTTTGCTCATTCTATGTCAGTTGGAAGCTGCACTGGATGACGGTGTGGATGTAAATTCACGGGACAATTATGGCAACACGCTCTTCATTCTTGTGTGTCAACAGGGCAACAAGCGCATTGCCAAATTTCTTCTACGCCGGCACGCTAATATGAATCTTCAAAACATGAATGGGAACACAGGGCTACACTACTTATACGAGTACAAGCATGTTGAGCTGGCCGAGTATTTAAAAGCGAAAGGCGCTATTGACACGATCACAAACGCCTCTGGCCTCACGTGCTATGAAGGATTGAGTCAGGACAACCTCGAAGCATTGTAGGAATTTTGACAATTGTACCATAACGAAGAGATGTATCCATATACTTCAATTTCACAGCTTTGTAATCGGTAAGGGTCATCATTCTTTTATTGTTGATCCTCTTCGTAGATCCAGTTGATGAGGCATTGAAGTTCATGTGAGTAATTGTGCTAGTGTGATGTATATTTACCAATATCTTTATATGCACGAAAGAAAGCAAAAAAAAAAACAAGCTCCAATACCTCAAGCACACGCAGTAAGTCTCAGGCTTCTTTTCCTCTTCTTCCTATTTTCTCTCTTTGTCTGGTGAAAAATGCCTACGAGCTTGTGTCACCCTGTGCCACGGCAAGATTACCTTCGTAGTACACTTGCCACAGCTGCACAAACACCACGACGAAGATCAAAAGCAACGAACCAAAGACGTTTGCCGTGAACGTCGCCGCCGTGTGGTCCCAACCACAGTACTCCGTGATACTCATCTTGACCATCGGATAGAATTGCGACATGATGAAGAAGCCGAAAAACATCGCGGAGACGTAATTCCATGGATTCGTGGCGTTTTCGTACTGGAAGAATCGAATCAATGCCACGAACTGACTGACCGCCAATGTGAAGAACATAAGCACGTTCGGAATTTCTGTCCACGATGTCTTCTGACCGGCACCAGTATTGGCCCACGACTTATCCTTGCCGGTGACACGCGCCTGGACGGCTTCAAAGATAGCGAGCAACGTGATGAACGAGTACGAGAACCACGTCTGCTGTGCACGCCACACATCATTGTTGTCGACAGCGCGATTGGCAAGCAAGTTGAGCATCCAACGAGAAACCATCAAGGGCAAGAACGAGTACATGAACTTGGTACCCTTGGCATAAATTGGAGCATCACCAGTGTTAAGATAGTAGATAGCGATCGTCACATAACACAACGCAGGAATGGAACCGAATGGGTAGAACACAGAATCATAGAAGAACATCTTACGTGGGAACGCAAGCGATGGCTTCGGATCTGGGGCAGGCACACGCGGTGGACGCCAATCCGGATCGACTTCTGATTCATTCTTCATCAGCAAAATCTGCACGGCACCCTTTGCCCAACGTTTCTTCTGACCCATCGAAGCAGCAACCGTTTCAGGAACAGCACCTTCACAGAGACGAATGCGATCTTTCTGATCGCCTTCGAAATCCTTACGGAAGTAGACTGAATCCCAACCAGACGAGTGCAAGACGTTACCCGTGTACGCATCTTCAGTTTGGGTACCATACTGAATACCACCAATCGAATCAAACGCTTGACGACGGAAGACAGCGTTTGTACCGGCAAAAGCGGCAGAGTCGAAACCATCACGACCACACTGCACAGCATCAAAGAAAATGGTGTTTTTATGACCACAAGGATCACCCATGATCGTCAATTGCGGAGTGTCTTCAAAATACTGTGGAGTTTGCACGTACGACACTTGATTCCACGAAATATCATCAGAGTATTGACGACCACCACCATCAACAGCTTCACCTTCTGAGAAGAAGAATGGCAACACAGCCAACAAGAACTTCGGATGCGGCTTCATATCGTTATCAAGAATGAGCAGATATTTGCCATCGGCACCTTCATTAAACAGACAGTTGTTGATATTACCGGCTTTTGAGTGATGGGTTTCAGGCTTCATACGGCCAATGAACGTTACACGAGGAATACCACGATCACGGTAGTCATAATCATCCGAAAGGGAACCGACAGCGCAATCGCGACGCTGCACGCCCTTGCCACCTTCCTTACGCAATTCACGCACCGACGAGTGTTGACGGCGCCATGACTTAAGCGACGCATCATCCTGAACAGGACCGACGACACGTTCGTGCATCAAACGGGCCAAGTCACCACGTAAATCACCAGCAAATTCAATCACCTTTGTGTTAACCGTCACCTTGAAGTGATTATTGGCATCCCAGACCGATTTCGTGTAACCATCATCAAGAATGAAGATGTGCAAGAGTTCCGGTGGGTATTGCATCGCCAAACAATTCTTCAGTGTTTGCATTGTATCCGTCACAGGTTCCATGTAGTGACACAAGAAGATATCAACCGTCGGCCATTGCTCCTTCGGAATTGGTGGCTTGAAATCATTCATGAAGCGAGCACCACGACGAATGGGACGCCACATACTGAAGTTGAACAACAGACCAAGGAAAAAATTCAAAAATTCCGAGAAAACCATCATACTGTACATGATCCACGGACCGGCAGGAGTGTCCTTGATACAGTAACCTTCATCCGTGGAAGTATCAAAGTTCTTGGTGGAAGGATAACAATCTTGGCGAACAGAAGCATCAAGCTGAGAGCAGGGTAACGTGGGGGCTGCATTGGAGCAGTAGTATTCCTGAGGGTAGAAGCCACACAGGAAGTACAACCAGATGATACCCGTGATAGCTGACAGGAAGTACACAAAGTGGAAAATGCCCGTGCCTGACATTTTGTACTTGCGAATATTGGGGGTCTCTACTGGTTCTGCGGCACGGTTGGCGATCGAGTAGGTACTCATGGCGAATGATCGGAACGATGGCTCGTAGTAGTTACGGGCCATGCTGTTGTCATTGTAGCCGCGCATCTTGCCATCGGCATCTTGCACACCTGCATCCATGAAGCGGATTGACCGACCAGGGTCCTTCACGCTCACATCCTTGGCCATCTTGGGATCAACGAACGAAGTTGTAGAGATATAAGCGCGGTGTGGCACTGGTTGCCAACGATCTGGCGCCTGCGTCTGTGAGTTAATCGCCACAGATGGCATCTGAGCCTGAGAAATCGACACATTGGGATCTGCTTCATCCGACGGCATGGCTTCACCACACTCAGTACAGAACGCCGTACCAGCTGGGACGGTCGCAAAACAGTTTTCACACACCAGACGTACGCGTTCGTTCGCCGTTTGAGCGTTAAGTGTTGCGCCTGTCGGCAACTCAGGTAGATTTTCTTCCACTGGTCCCAACTGCGCGTGGGCTCCGACTCGATTGTAGCAGATGAGTCCCCATCGCATACAGAACTGGTTCAAGATCCCAACGACTGCGACACCACCCCAGACCAAAAACATGAGCAGCTGCGCCGATGAATCAATATTCTCTAGTGCAGCTTTTCCGCCGTCCTGGAAACTATCGTAGAGAACACCTGAGAGCGTATCATCGCCGACAAAGCGTGATACCGCATCTGCAAGCATCCAACCACCAGTGATGGCCGTAAAAAGCATGTACTTGAAGCGGTGGTTCTCCATTTCAACTGTCTTGGACGAGGACGACCAGATCAACTGGAAAATAATGATGAACGCGATGACAAACTCTTGCCGTGCTAACTGGTTGTCCTCTGGGAATAAGTTCACGCCGTCATAGGCGTCCAACAGCAACAGATACGGGCCGATGATCGCGCCCGTCACTAAAATGAGGAAATACGGCCCTACGGACGTAATAAATCCGATAAGCGCCGCGATCAATACTCCTGCACCACCCGCACATCCAAGCGCAATCCATTCGTTAGTATCGGATGCTAAACTCACAATCGCTGTGTACGCCGCCACAAATCCCCTATCATGGTAATAAATCCATTAAGCTACGTCCATTCAAGTATTATACGAGATTCATATCTTCAACTTACATGCCAAAGCCGGAGATGAACTGCGTCGTGACAAAAAGTGACCGCGCGCCGAGGGAGAGCGATGACCAGCCGCCAAAGGAGAGCGAGAGGCCGCCGATCACCCCAACCACGGAGGCGATGATGCCGGCCGCCGAAGGCATCTTCTTCTACTGCAACTACTTCTCTTGGTCTTCTTCACGAAGCTCTTGTTCCCTTTTCTTCCTACCTGCGTGCGAACCTTCCCTTCCGTTCGTTCAGCTTGCGAAAGAAGGATAAAAAAGGAGAAATGAGGAGGAAACCCCGGCCGCACGCCCAGAAACTTCCAACTTTTGGAATAAATTACGAAACTTACGATTCCATGTAAGTTTTCACAAAATAACGGCAAAACACAAGCGCTGGGTCAGTCAAGGGTTAGGGAGGAAGCCAAGAGAGTATGGGTGGGGGGAGGCTGTTTGTCGAAAGAGTCAGTAGGTTACAATGAGCAATAGCAGACAGACGAAAAAGCATACACCAGCCATCACTAACAACCCGACGCTCTGAAAGTTAGTCAAGAAAACTATAAATTACTTACCAAGTATGATTTATGGATGAAACGAAAAAAGTAGAAAAGCCCTAACCTATCCTACATCGGATCTACTCATGTTGTTATCTGGCCCATTTTTGTTTTTGTTTTTATACTCACTGTATTTTCCTTGAATCGAAGAAGAGAACGATCTTAAACTGATGAAGCAAATGGCGTAGGTAGCCTATACCGCAGCCGAAAATCGGTGAATTTGATGCGGCTGTTGGAGAACTGGCTAGGAGTACATATATGCTGGTATTTACCACTTACTATTGACGATCTTTTTCAAGGCCATCTGGTGGATCCACGGAGCATGGCGCATGGCGCATAGTCATGGCCAACGGTGTGCGTGCGTGATGGGCTGGCTATCCAAGATTGAAAATGGATTTTTTGATTTTGAAATTTTCGCCAACAAGGTGATTGTAAAAGGTTCGGAGCTACAAAATACAATGCGGAAGAGAAATTTTACACCAAATGTTAACTTTTTCTCAGTACAAATTTCCTATATATTTCCAACTCGTCTCACCATAAAAATCAGTCGCGGTTTATTTCGCGTGGACAGGTAGCATGTGACCATGTCCACAATGCTGGAATTCCTCTCGAGTGTAGAAATGAAGATGCCGATGCCCGAATGGATTTTGGCAAAGCTCTTCCGCATATGATCCATGTACCATGCATAACTCCATAGCTAGGGCAGACTAGGCAATGCCTTAACACTAATTGCTGTAATGATCGGCATGGATTCAAATCATGTGCATCCGCTATCATTATAGCCGAAAAACCTCGCATGTCGCGCTGCCGCCAGTGCGAAGAATAGATCCGAAATGATCGATAGGGACGGTGTTCATTCTCTTTTATCTGCGCTCAGTTAGACAGACACTTCTCTATTTTGCTGCCGCAGACAAAAGAGGCTCCTCAACCAACTTCATTCTCACTTTGGTATTTGCAGCACTTGATTCAACATGATGCAACTTAGCAGAGTCTCTGCAGTGTTAGCTGCTTTTCTTCTTGGTTCTTTTCCGTCAACAGTATCAGCAACTAGCAAATTTAACCAGTCGGCTGGTTATGTTATTGATGTGGTAACTACGGACTGGTCCAACTACGATGCGGATTTTGGCGGCTGTGTGACTTGTCCATATACCTGTACCACCACAATCTACACAGAAGACGGAACTGCCGTGAATAGCAGCTCTTCGGTTGCGGAAGATTTGCCGTCCATTTACAGCGAAGAGAAGTCCCATGGCTGCTGTTATGTCGATTCCAGTGACTCCAGTACTGACCCAAGTTGCTCGACCGAAGCCAATCCAGCTTCAGCTGAGCCCTGTGGCTTCCTGACAGGTCCAAGTTTGAAATGGCGAATTGCTAACGCAGATGAACCGCCATCTAGCAGTGTGGTAAGTTGAATTGCGCTCTTGATGTTGATTCTTCAATCTTCTCACATTGCTATTCTTTGTTGTAGATTGCCATGTTGCTCGCTACTATTGATTGTGAGACGTTCTGGGCTATCGGTGAAACTCCAATAAAGTACACAGAAGAAGCTGCTGCAGTCTCCGGATCCAAAGTGATTAACAACGGCTGCTATGGCGACTCTGCAGGCGTAGCGATGGCTCTTGTTGGTTGTCTCACGACAGAGTTAACTTACGATTCGTCATCAACATACACATGGGAGAAATTGGCTGGGAAGTGCGCTGGTCTCAGCGGCAAATGCGTTCTCACCAATGGTATCTGGGGTGAACATCTCAAGTGCTGCACCAAGTCGTCCGGCTTGAGCTCCGACTGGGATAAATCATACAAGCTTTACACGGCAACGACCACGACTGGCGTGTCGCTCAGTGGACCGGAAATCTGCTTGATTGTATTCTTGGGCGTCGGATTTTTGATATGGCTAGTACATTGTGGCGCCAAGGTTCGTGAACGAGCCCATCAAACAGCAATGATGCGCGAACAAGAAGCGAGTGACGATTACGACGAAATCATGACACCGCTGACCGGTGCGGCCACAGTAGGACGTCCAATGCCGCTACAGCGTCCAATTGGCCCAGCTTCGTTGGAGATTTCGTTGCATGAAGGAGATCAGATTTTCCAAAAGCCAGCTGACGAGTTATTGTACGAAGGAGATCTCAATTAGAGAGTTCTCGAGCCTACAACAAACAAGCATAAATTATCCATCCACGTCACTTAGGGAGAGTCTTTAAGCTTTGAAAGGCTGTCGTTGAGATATGTGAAAGAGCAGGAGAATTTCACGTTGACAAGGATGAACGTTTAACTTCTAGAAATATATCAATCAACGTTAGACTGTACTTACGAACAAGTAGCGAACGAACAATAAAATAACTCGAATAATATCATGTCCATGCAAAATCGGATGTGGTTGATTACCCTGCAGCGAATTAACAATCTGCATAGTTTACTTTTTACTGATCGAATGCACATTGCATTTTTATGATGGTCCACCCCATCATGAAGATCTCACAAAGAAGGATGCTTGCGCGAATCCAGATAAGGCAATGAACGGAGTGATGAAGATGATGGCATTCAATGGAGATCATACACGCTCTGCTACGATTGTTTAGATTCCTCGGGCACATACACAAAATGATAAAATGGCTAGTGTTCATAATCCTCAGATGTACCCATGTGAATGTATCCACAAAATTTTAGTTTTTGGATACGTTCAGTAAAAAATAACCGCGCGGGATTTTAGATCCAATTGTCAGGAAAAAATCCGTAAAATACAGCCCTATCCTTTCTTTTCCATTTCGTGGCGTCGTTCGGCAACGCCACCCAGTAAAAACGCAGCATCGATTTGCGTGTAGGGTTCTCCCACTTACAAAGTGATTCGGATTTGTAGGGTTGCGGTCTTCAAATATTCGTTTCAGCTGGGTGGTTTTGGTTTTTAACGATGCAAGTAATTTATTTTCGAAACGGAAACCTTTGTTCGAGGATGCGAAAGGGTCGAATGCTGTAGCGCACTCTGGTATTTTTCTTCTTTGGCCGCACAGACCACTTCCAGAAAATTGTTGGATCATCCCCACACAACTCACATTGTGGAGTAGCGGAAAGGAAGAGGAAGAAATCCACACACACACACACAGTAACGTACATTATGGCCCCGTCCTACCGCCTTCTGTGCGCGCTGTCCGCAGTGTACACTGCCGCGCTTTTGTTGACGCATGTGGACGCCAGCAAAAGTAAATTCAACCAATCCTCCGGATACGTGATCGATGTGGTGACGACCGATTGGTCTAATTACGACGCCGATTTTGGTGGCTGCGTCACCTGTCCGTACACATGTATAGTCGACACGACCGGCCCATCGGGTACGACACTCAACCTGAGTAACGCAACGCTCATGGCGTCCTTACCGTCGATCTACACCGTCGCCAAGTCAAATGGATGCTGCTATGCATCAACTGCCGACTCCGATGTTATGCCGAGTTGCTCTGCCGAAGCGAGCCCGACTACCGCTGAAGCTTGTGGATTTCTCTACGGACCGACACTCAAGTGGCGAATCGCTAACGCACTCAACCCGCCAACGAAGAATGTGGTATGTAAATATGTGATTGTGGAGATAACTGAATGCAGAATGGGGAGGCTAACTTATTTTTGATGATTATGTAGATTGCTATTTTATTCGCATCGATTGATTGTGAGGATTTCTGGGCCGTGGGGAAAACGGCGATCAAGTACACGTCCAATACCAAGTCAGTCTCGGGGTCCAAGATGATTAATCATGGTTGTTATGGTGATCCAACGGGAGTTGCTATGACACTTGTGGGTTGTCTCACACAAGAGCTGAAGGTGAGTTTGATTGCCATAGATAAATTTGCTGGTAGCAATAGGGATTCTGATGATGTTATTGTTCTTTCTTCTTAATAACAGTACGACAAGTCAAAATCGTACACATGGGATCAACTAGCGTCGAAATGCCAAGGGTTGAGTGGGAAATGCGTGCAGACGAACGGCGTCTGGGGGGAACATCTCAAATGCTGCACCAAGAGCTCCGGACTCAGTTCGGACTGGGACAAGTCCTACAAAGTCTACACTGCCACAGCCAAGACAGCTATCACTCTGTCAGGTCCAGCGATCTGTCTCATCGTCTTTGGCGGTGTTGCACTGATGATGTGCTTGGTACATTTCGGTGCGAAGGCGCGCGAACGGGCACGTCAAACGGCGCTCATGCGGGAACAAGAGGCGACGGACGACTACGAAGAGATCATGACGCCACTGACTGGCACAGAAAAACGACCAGTGGCACTCACTCGACCGATTGGGCCAGCATCCTTGGAGGTGTCGTTGCATGAAGGAGACCAGATCTTCCGCAAACCGGCCGATGAAGTGCTTTACGAAGGTGACATGTACTAAGCCAAGCGCTTATGAGCAGATTGATTTGATTTTTGCCATCGCCATCCAAGCGCACGCGATTATATCTTGTCTGTAGTTTTAGATGCTAGCGCCTGAAGAAAACGATGCCGATCGATCCCATAATTAGGCTTTTTCAGGTGCCACCCGAATCCATAAATAAGACCTCCTTTTTAATGTACTGTCGGTCTTATTGGCTGAAATAATGAATTTATTTTATCACTAAGCGTAATTTCTACCAATGAAAGTAACAAATGTGAATATCTACTAATGCTACTTCACAATGGTGCCTGCCGTTGATGGCTACACATTATCCAACATGCTCATCTCCGACGAGTCCTCATGCACGTTTGATCAACTAACAGTCGGCAACGTCTTCCAATTGATTCTCCATACTGATCGCCCGTTGTTCCTCGGTCAGATTTAGGAAAGGAGTAGAAATACCGATGAAATCTCTTAGAAATACCTTGCTGCCACTTCGGACTGAGCCTGAACCGATAGGTTTCGAACTTTTGATGTTGTTGGTACTGATGTAACCAGATTCTCATCACTCGGTGGCAAGGATCAAAGTTCTTCAGCAGAAACTTCTACCACTAGAGAACCGACTTATCTCTCTCTTAGAGTAGCACCAGCGCTATGGATTTTTGTGATGTAAATGGTAAATATTTTCGAATGTCGTCAGACTCTCAAGATCTTTCCATTCGAGTCATGGAGCCTCAAACGCTCAAAGTCTGTCCATCTTCTTTAGCAATGGACCCAAACATAACGGTGAGTGCGACATAAGACGACCGCGGTGTCGAAATATGTGGTTGGTGATAATACCAACAATCGCTTGCAGAGCTGCACTATAATTACCATGTGCACGCAGCAACTAGTAATCTTTGTTCCAAGTAGACTCTGATGCATACAGACCCCTTGTGAAACGACGCGCCAAATGCCAAGAGGTCGATATGTGTTCTCAGTGTTGCTGGCGGGTGTTGTTGTAGTCGCGGCGTTCATGACCTCAACGCCTTTACATGCTGCCAGATACTGTACATTCGACGGCTATTACGATGCAAAAGCTGCCACGACGCAGCCCTGTCCAGGCGCGCTTCCTTGTGAACCAGGCTTCTACTGCACGTAAGCAGCGCGTCTCTACTTTCTTCAAATGATCTTCCTCATGGACTGACGTTGTAACTATTACATCCCTACAGCAATATGAAGCGATTCCCATGTCCACCCGGGAAGTTTGGTGCGGAGCCAAAGCTTCGTACGGCTAGTTGTTCAGCTCCGTGTCCATCAGGTTTCTATTGTCCAGAGGGCACTGCCACCCCGTTGGAATGTGGTGCAACCGATCAGTATTGCCCATTAGGTGCTATAGCTCCAAAACCTGTCCCAGCCGGATATTACTCGATAGGAATCTCCAGCCATCGACGAGATCAAATTCAGCCGTGTGAACCAGGCACATTCTGTGTCAAAGGCATGAGGATGCCCTGTCCAGCTGGCACCTATGGCAAAACCTCTCGGCTCTTTACTCTCAATTGTTCTGGTAAGTGCCCAGCCGGACATTACTGTTCAAAGAAGACAATCGATCCAATCCCCTGTCCACCTGGCACGTTTGGAGCCATTACTGGTGCTACAACCGAGTCGTGTTCCGGGAAATGTTATGCCGGTTTCTATTGCCCAAGTGGTAGCATTTCCCCCACAGCCCATCGATGTAGCGGTGACAATCAGTACTGTCCAGAGGGAAGTTGGGCGCCATTAAAGCTACGAGCAGGAACATATACACTCAAACAGAAGGACAAGCAGGTCGTTTGTCCGCGGGGCTCCTTCTGTACTGGAAATGATGGCTTGGCTGAGCTCTGTCCTGGTGGCACCTACGGTGCTAGTGAAGGATTGAGCTCTTCTTTATGTTCCGGAAAGTGCCAAAACGGATATTACTGTCCAAGAGGAAGCACAAGCCCAACAGCTTTCGAGTGCGGTGGCAGCCACGTCTATTGTCCAGTTGGTTCGAGTGCCCCGCTTCCAGTCTCGCTTGGCTATTACACGACTGGCACCCTCTCATTATACAACCATGATCAAGTCAATGACGATGCAACGACGCGGTTTGCTCAATTTCCGTGTGAACCAGGTCTTTATTGCATCAATGGTGAACGCTGGTCGTGTCCAAGTGGGACATATGGATGTGCATTTGCATTGACCACTTCATCATGCAGTGGGAAATGTGCAGAAGGATACTTTTGCCCAGAACGCAGTATTGTTGCGACACCATTTGCATGTGGATCCAGTGTATTCTACTGCCCATCAGGGTCGTCTACTCCCACACCAGTCTCAAAAGGCTATTGTGCCATTGGCGGCCGAGATGCATCGACCCGTGTGGCACAACGCCTAGCACAACCAGGCGAATTCGCCTGGAAAGGCACGTGTTATCCTTGTCCAGCTGGTACGTTTGGGAATGCAAGCGGAGAAGTCAACCCTCAATGCTCAGGGAAATGCCTGCCGGGATTCTATTGTTCAGCTGGGAGTATCAGCGCTACACAACACGAATGTGGAAGTGCTGCTTTTTACTGTCCAGAGAGGTCGACAGCCCCAGTTCCAGTGAGAAATGGGTATTACACGTCAATTGATGTCCAAGAGCAGTGCCCGCCAGGTTTCTTTCGTGATTTCTCGACTACAACATCGACTTTTTTTGATCTCGTGACTGGAAGGAGTCCCATTAGCGTCAATTACGGGGATTATTTGTTTCCACTCGCAAAATGTGTCTATTGTCCCATGGGAACCTTTAAGCCACAACATGGTGATAGTATGACGCTCTGCACGCTTTGTCCAGAGTTTACTACAGTCAGTTCCACTGATCGCCGCACGTGCGAGTGCTTTCGCTTGGCTGGAGGAGAGGCTTATGATTCAACAAAGTATGCGCTTCGATTCGTTGCTGAACAACTCTCCTGTGAGCTAATACTTCTTGAAGAGGCAGTTGACACCGCGTCTATTGCTGCCAACAACAGTCTATTTACACGTTTTGAACAGTTTCCTTGTGAAAAGGGGTTCTACTGCCAAGCAGGGGTGCGCTATCCATGTCCAGCCGGTTCGTATGGCAATGTTGCACATGAGACAAATCCAAAATGCGCAGAAAAGTGTTTGGCTGGTTACTATTGTCCATTAGCAAGTACGAACAGCACTGCGTATAAATGTGGAAACGTCAACGTCTACTGTCCAGCGGGAAGCGCTTCGCCTATACCCGTTCTAGATGGCTTTTATTCCATTCGGACAGCTTTACCATCACTTCCCAAGGCACAAACTGGCTTAGTGTTGACACAATCAGTCTTCTCTGCTCAAGTCGTGCAGTATATATCGGAAAATGCCACAAGCAATGAAGCCATTCGTGATTCACAGAGACAATGCGAAATCGGCTACTTCTGTGTAAATGGCCGCAAATTCATCTGTCCTGCTGGTCGATACGGCGATCGCACAGGTGAAACCTCTTCGCAATGTGCTGGACCATGCAAACGTGGCTACTTCTGCCCACCTGGAAGCACATCACCTACACAGTACGAATGCGGCGCGAACGACCACATCTGTCGGACTGGGTCAGCTGTGGCTAGTATCATACCCGCGGGGTACTATTCCATAGGTCTCACCAACACTACTCGATTTTTCCAGCGCCCATGTGAACCAGGGTTTTACTGCATGGATGGTATCAAGCGACAATGTCCTGAAGGTTTCTATGGCGCTACCAGTGGGCTACAAAGTGCTGCTTGCTCGGGGAAATGTGTAGCAGGTTACTACTGTCCGTCTTATCCGTTTCAGCCTAGCGTCTCTCGTACACAAAATGAATGCGGCAACTCGACAGTTTACTGCCCGGAGGGGACAGGCAACACGCCGCTTTTGGTGCAGAGTGGTCATTACACTATTGGTGCAGGTGATGGCTTGATAGAGAATGGCCGGAATGCCACACGAACAAATCAGAAGATTTGTCCGAGAGGCTTCTACTGTCGACAAGGCATCATCATTCGTTGTCCAGAGGGGACTTATGGTGACGAGGAAGGGCTAAGTGTCCCAAATTGTAAAGGATGGTGTCCTGCGGGGTACTTTTGTCCACCCGGTACTGCTGACTATCGACTAAATCCATGTCCAAGTGGATCGTTTGCCACTGCCGGGTCGAGCGGTTGCATCATTTGCCCACCCACATCGCTTAATCGTTCAGAGATTCTTTCAATACTCCAGATTTTGCCTCAAGAGCTACGCAATCTTACACCATGTACAGACAATCGTAGTTGCTGTTTTTATGGCTAAGCAAGTGCGCTGCAAGAAAGGGTTCCAATGAGACCTTGTTTTTGTTTTTGTTTGACTGCGGTGAGTGGAGTTGTGCGGTAGCACTACTAAAAATCTCTAACTTTCAAATTTCTTTCCATTACAACTGATCCATCCACCTGTTCCATCCCATCACTTGAATAATCGACTCGTCGCACAGACAGCAAGCAGCTCATTGAAATTTAAGATACACCAAGAGGGATGACACGGACCATCATCGGACCTTTCACTGCGAGCATTAGCGATGCCTGGAAGGTGATATCAAATGGGTTCTCGACGGTTTGGATGTCAAACTGAGTTAACATGACCGCCAACGCGATCTTCATCTCCAGCATCGCAAACTTGGCACCAATGCATGTTCGTGGTCCCGCCAAGAACGCACTGAACTTGAACGGTGAGACCGAAATTAACTCACCCGTAACAGGATCCAACCATCGCTCTGGCTTAAACTCACTGGCGTCTGCACCCCACACAGTCGGTTGTCGTGCCTGCACATACTGAGGCAGCATGACACGAGTGCCTTTTGGAACGACTGTGCCATCACTCAGCACGACTGATTCGATCGCCTCTCGTTGAGAGATGGGAAGTGGTGGGTTCAGTCGCAGATTTTCACGGATCACTGCCTCCAAGTACGTTAGCTTTTTGAGGTCATCCAGACTCGGGATCTCAATCTTCTCGCCTTCTTTCTTATTGTAGAGCTTGGGCAACTTCTCGCGCAGTTCAGTGCGTAGTTTAACGAGCACATCCGGATAGCGGTTCATCATGACGATGAGCCACGTCATGCTCTGCGACGTCGTATCCTTACCAGCAAAAATGAAGCTGATGATCATATCGCGGATCAAGTGCATCTCCTGGTCAAAGTTCTTCGGTTTACTGTTGCTGTCCTGGTTGATATTACTATCAAGGAAGAGCGAGATGAGGTCCTTCTTCTTACTTTTTGGAGCGTCTGAATTACTTTTATTGGTCATTGACTCGGAGATGATGGTAAAGATGAGTTTGTTGACGACTTCCAGGCAGCGTTTGTTTTCCGCCTCATCACCCACGTTCAATAGCCGCTTGAGTCTCCAGAGCCATCTGGGCTGCTGTCTTCGTAACTGGATAATCTTGGCATTATATGCGAAAGCACTAACAAAATCATTTTGCAACGGACCATCGCGTCCACTTTCCATGCACTGCAAGTCTACACCAAAGCCAATTTTCGCAAAGACATCACTTGTGAAATGACTCAACTCGCGGTTCCAGCTGATTTCCCGGTTGGATTTCGCATAATACGCCAAATTATCGTAAAAAATGAGTATTTTCTCCTTCACGACATCGTGCATAACGTCCTTCATCATTTGCAGCGAGAATAAGTGACTGGCAGTCTTGCGTTGGTAAAACCACTCATCGCCATCCACCGCCAAGATACCGCGCCCAAAGATATCGCGGATGAGCGATCCAGTTTCTTCCCCTTTGTAGAAGATAGAGGCGTGATGTTTGAGTACATCTTCGAAGAGCTCAGGAGATGTGACAACAATGTTACGTGGACGGCCGACAACGGTGAATTGCCAAGGTTTACCCTCCACTAGCATACTCTGCTCAACCATCCAGTCCAACAGTCGATGCTTTTGGTACTTCATTGCATCGAGTGTGTTGCCCAGTAATGGCAGTGTGGATTCTGGTTCAGGTAGCGCATATTGTTTCTTCTTGGCGTAGGAGAACAAGAGGTAGACCGCGGCGATGGCAGCAGCTGAGGTGACGGCGAGTTGCTGCTGCTCCTTGGTAAGCGATGGGGACTGGTTGAGAATCGCTTGGAGATTCATAGTTCGGTGGTGATTGTAAAGAGAGGAATCCCCAAGTGTGTGAGAGTGAATGAAAGTGAACTGAATTACATAACCTACTGGGGGTTGGATGTGCTCGGGAATGTGAATTATGTTGAAGAACACGCCACGAATGCATTGTCGCTCCTCATGCTGTAGAAAGTACATCACAATCAAAGAGCTATAAAATCCATTAAAATATAATGGGTAAAACAAAATAAAACCCATTATCCAGTATTTATACCACTTTAATCTAGTACTCTTTCGCAAAAAAACCCTCCATTGTTGATTTAACCCAGTTTTATCCCATGGGTTGAACATGATGATCCCTTGGAGGTCCACATTTTGGTAGACGGTACAACGGGTACCTTGACATCTGCCTTTATTGTGGGCTAAATAGGAACGTCTCTGCTTTGGATCGATGGTGTCGCCAATGGGTTGGCGTGGGACAAGAACATGGGAAACTACAACATTTCCTTGAACTTGATCTGCTCGTTTGGACCGCCGCAACTTCCGTAAAATGTAGCAGAATTTTTTTTCATAAAAAATGTCTAAGAAAGGCGGAGTCGTCATGTCCTTGCAACAGCTTTAATATCACATGGTCATTTGAATTCTTTCAAGATTTGCAACTCCTTAGGCTTAGTCATTGCTTCAAGGCATTAGCTTCTGTTGTTAGCCATTTCCTCCATGTAGCTAACACCAAACCAAGACCGTCTGGATTGGTGGAAATGCCACATAGTGAACAAATCTCAAGAATTGTGGTTACCATTTAATACCGATTTGGGTACGGACACCTCGTGCAAATGTATAAAGAACATAGCATCCAAGTCGAGATTCACGCTGATCAACAGCTTCATCAAGACAACAATGAAGACATGGAAGCACAAGAAAGTGCCAAGAAGATCTCTCACCTCATGTTAACATCTTGGTTGTCAGAAGAAATGGAAGGAAATCAGGAATGTTTAAAAGACTCTGATCTCCGAGACTCGACAAGGATCAAATGATGCGAGATAGACAAACCAAGTCAAGAAAGGATAACTCGACTTCGGTTGAAATCCAATCTCGATCAATAAAGTCTGATGAAGATCAACTTTGATTCTTTCCACGATATGCTGGTTTCTCCAGGAATGAAGGTATTAAGATCAAAAAGCAACTTCCGACACTCGGATATGCAGCTCATTTACAGAGAACTCGAGAAGATTGCTACTATGTCTGCATTCCTCGAGTAAAAAAATTTGAGTGGACAGACTCAATTTGAATGTGTGCAATCGATCCTGGAGTCCGTGATCTTATGACTTTGTATGACCGTCATGGCATGGCATTAAGTGTGGATAACGCTAAGCGCACAATGCTCAGTCGTTGTCTGTTGATTGATCTTCCATATTTCGAGATTTCAGAGATGATGTTCAGGCAAAAAAGAATCTCAAGCAAGGTATCAAGAACAATGTTCATATGGTCTTACTACAAGTTTAAGAAGCTAGTGAAGTACAAGATAGAAAGGACTGGAGGAAGTGTAAAGAACAGTATCGAACAAGAACTTGTTCTCAGAATCTAGATGTCGTAGATGTCTACGCTGCAGTTGTCTAGTCTTAATTAGCTTTTGATAGTCAAGTCGAGCTCAAACAACAAAACAGGAAATCTTCCTGTAATTACTCGTACTTTGGTATCTTTTGAGGTGATCCACCTCTGTAAAAATCTACTGCAATATATTCGTTTATAAAGGTTACATGATTTTTCACCAATCACTACGCAAGTATTGGCGCGATTAGTGAGATGGAGATACCATCACTCCAGAAGAATATTTATCAACCCATTTCGAAGGCACATGGAAGCCAACAACCATTCCCAGATTCCCATTCTCTGCATAACATAGTTCTTCTGTCTCTACGATGTACACAAGAAGCAAGACGGCTGCCGCAGCAGTTGTAATGACTACGACCAATACACCAGCCGCTCGTGAACCTGACGAAGACGGGGCCGTGAAGGAACTGCTCGTGCAGCTGCAACACACGTCCATTTCCTTCACTTCTACGCCAGTCAAAGAACAGCAGCGCGATACAACTTCCGTATGTCCCCCCGTCCCAACTGTAATCACAGACATCCCTTCATTCCATCAAGTGATTGTCGACCTCATCAACCGCGTCTACAACACATTAGGCGACGCGCAACTGGAGAAAACATACCAACGAGCGCTGCTCTTAGAACTGAGAAAACTCTACGATCGCGGTGTGCGCGTGCTGGAAGAGCTGAGTATCCCAATTCGGTACGATGGTGAAGTCATTGGCACGCGGAGAGCAGATCTAGTCGTATTATTACCAGATGGCAGCAGGTGCATCCTCGAACTGAAAGCCGTGAAAACTGGACTGGGTCCGGGCCATTTGCGGCAACTCAAGTACTACATGGCGTCGTTTGGGATTGCACATGGACTACTGATCAATTTTCCACGATTACAGGATTTTCCGGATATTGAGGATGATTTACAAGATGGATTTAATGTCGAGAAGCTGCAGGGAAGTAAGGTGGTGATGGACCCCAACTTGAGAAAGCGAGCACCGACGCTACCCGAGATTCATCGTGTCTACAACGAGCAGCTCCAAAGGAACCATTCCAATGAAAAAGAGGATGGAAAAACGTTGAGTTCTCATGATGATTGTTCTTCAGATAGTAAATAAACGAGGTCGCCTATCTGGCCATTTGTACCGCCACCATCTGTGAAATCTACGCGCACCTTGCCTGCTTTGCCGAATGCCTTCTCAATCTTTCCTCTCTCTTCAGTTTTTTCGACTACTGCCTTGCCATTCTCTTGCTTTATTACACGACAGACAACCACGATGCGCCCTACAGCCTCCCGCGCCTCTTCTTCAGTGGAAAAGAGTTCCGTTACAATGGCGAATGGATTTCGGCCGTCTGCTGTGGTTTCACCTTTTAAACGTTCAATTTTTCCAGGAATGACAGGGTTCATTGGTTCTTCAGTTGTTGATGGTGCTCGATTGCTCGCTGCTGTTTCTTCTTTATCAATAGGCACATATGACAGGTTTGGGCTGTTTCTTGGAACAAATGCTTCGGGATAGAGTATACGAATATCTTGCAAAAGGTTTCTCGCTGCTTTCATGTTAGCTCCTGAACCCTTAGCAGCATTGCCACTCTTTGTTGTTGCCAATTTCGGCGGTTTGATCGACACTAGCTTTACAAATCGGAGTAAGAAGCGTTCACCAACAGAAGGTGGCAGTGGTGGTGATGTTGTAGTTGCTTTATCGGCCAATTGATCCAGTAATTCAATGCGAAACTTCCCCGTTTTCCCAAATGGAGCGAGGATCTTGCCCAATAAATGCGTGGTCTCAAACATCACGACCACATTCAAGTAAACGCTCCAGTCAATGTCTTTCGGAAACATGTCGCGGCCGATGACTTCTCGCGTGGATATTTTTTCTCCTTTTCCAGTTGATACCATTTTGTCTACCACACCTCCTTCGCGTGTCTTGATTCTCCCAATGCGCAATTCTTGCATAGAAATGTAACGAGATGGCGATAGCGTGGTATTAGTACTGAAATCAGTAACTTTCCTGCTACCGTTACTTGATATTGACTCTGCAGTCACAATGGTTTGAATGGTTCCATGGAAAGCTAAACGACAGTGGAACTTTTTTGGATCAAGGTCTAGACGAGAACAGACTACCAAAGCGCCTGGTCGACAAAGCACCGGTCGATCAAACTGAAGCAGCGCAAAGTAGTAACGCTTAGAATGCGCCTTTTCTCCTACATTCCTCACTTGCTCGTCTTCATCCACCGTATCGATCTCATCCACATACTCGTACAGATTAGCAGCATGAAACTCGTGACCTGTGCTCTCCTGGTTTTGCCCCATTTGCGTAAAGAACGTGGCTACTGCCACGACTGTCATGTGACTGACCGTGACGTGGAACTTGCCACCGCTTTTGCATTTGGCCTGAAACAGCGCGATCTGATGCACTGGAATGATTACCTGCATCACCTCGGCTATGCTTTGCGGTGTGACAGCCATACCGCGTTCGACAAGCGAAGCATCCAGTCCATTCACACGAATACCAATGCGATCTCCTTGGCTAGCACTCGGAGCGCTCCGCTTGAACTTTTGAATAGACTTGACCTTTTTCACGACCTGAAGAGAAGTCAGTTCAATAGAATCTCCTACTGCCACTTGGCCAGAGAGCACAGTCCCGGTCAAGATCGTCCCGTTGCCTTGTATGGCAAAGCAATGATCAATTGCAAGGCTAAATGGTCCGGAAGCATCTCGAACAGGCACAAATACGTGTTTGCCCAGCGTCTCAAGTAGCAAATCTAGTCCAATGGTTTCTGAATTAAAAGTGGACTCGGACTGAGAAGTTACAGCCACGGGTACAATTGGCGGTTGGTGGTCATTATTGCATATTTTGGGGAAATGGCGTCGCAAAAACCTGTAGATCTCGCTCGTGACGCGCTCAATTTGCTGAGACCGTGTGCTTGCTGGCACTAAATCAATTTTATTCAATGCAATCACGACATTTGGTCCAACTGCCATTCCAGCAGCCAACAGGCTCTCGATAGTTTGTGGCTGTAACCCTTTCTGGACATCGACTACCAAAATAACCATGTCGATGATCTGGATTCCACCCAAAATAGTCTTAAATAGGGACGCATGTCCCGGACAATCGACGAGTGTCACCTGAATTTCGGGACCATCCGGAATTTGGTGCAGTGTAAATGCGGAGAACCCCAAGTCCAGCGTAATGCCGCGCTCTTGGCTTTGCGGGTGTTTGTCCAGCGCTGCGGTGGATAGTTGCGTGCTCAATGCACGCACGAGACTCGTTTTCCCGCTGTCGACATGGCCCAGCACGCCAATGTTGATGTTAGGCAGGCGTGTAGCGAGATCAGTCTCTTTTTGATCGCTCATGTCAGCTCTTACTGGAGATTGGGCTACTGATCAGTGAATCCCTCGTTTGGGAAATTTTATGTGTTTTAGTGGGGACTTTACTTTGGGTTTATTCGGGACAGTTGCTGTATGAACAAGTGTCTTTTCAATTTCTAGAATTTGCTATAGCGATAATGCAGGAGCAGGCGGTGGGTTGCCGTGTGCAGGTATATTGGGAGGGAGAAGGCGAGTGGTTTGAAGGGACAGTGACGGACTATGCACCAAATCGGGGCTATTACGTGCAGTATGACGATGGAGAAGAGCAGTGGGAGGTAGGCACGTCTCTACTGGTATAGACTGGATCATTAGCAACTAAGGCGTGCATGCGACCTAATAGGACGACATAGGAGATGTCAAGATGCGTTTTCTATCAAAAGGAAGTGTAGACAACTTGTCAACCAACAGGAATCTACAGAAGAGTCCAAGTACGGAGCTGGCACATTTATCTGTGTCTCCTACGAGCGAGTATGAAGAAGAGGATGCTAATGAGGATGATCAAGAAGACTACGAAAAATCCGACAAAGAAACGAAATTGAGTCCAAATCCAGAACAATCCTATAGAAACGAGGAGAAAAAAGCTGACGGAAATGCTGGTGAGAGGGCATTATTGCCTAAACAGCTCCGTAAAACCACCAATTACGTTTCGAAGAACTCGGTTTTCTTGCGTGATGAAGAGAGTTTAGCCGAGGTGTTGCGTGATCTACAGGCCGAGAAGAAGACGCTGACACATGAATATCATATGTTGACCGTCCAATTAGGCGAAAAGGAGCAACTTTCAGTAGCTCTCAAGCGGGAAGTACAAGAATTAAAGACGCAAGTGACTCTGGACAACTTATTGAGTCATCCAATTAAATATTCTCGCTCAAAAGCATCGTCTTCGCCAGCTTGCACTGCACCAAAGACATCGACGGATTGGAAAGAGCGAGTGCTTGACCAGAAGCTGCATAATCGGCAGCTCAAACAAGACATAGCGGAGGTATGCAAGTGAAGCTTGAGATGTCAATGTTCGATCTTAATATATAAAGCTGATCTTTGTATTGTATGGCTGTAGTTGAAAGCCTCAGTTCAAGATAAGCAAACAGCAGTGCTCCATAGCCGAAAACAATGCGAGCAGCTACAGGAGAAACTTCGACGAGTTCCAAGACGCGATCTGTGCACATTAATTGACTTACAAGTCGAAATCGCTCAACTGATGCAAGAAAAACGTGCATTAGAGGCTGAGCAACCCACGGTAACAGCCTTATCAAAGTCCAATTCGTTGGCACCGAAAGATCGAGATAATACTTTCTCAACTGAGACTTCCAAGACGGCACTGGAAAAACAGTTAGCACAACTCGAACTCGCGATATCGCGTGCCAAAGACGACATTTATCAGCAGAAACTAAACTTTGAGCGTAAAAACGCGCAGATTCTGCCACTTCAGGCACGCCTGAGTGCACTCCAGCAGGAATTAAAGCTGTACGAAACTTCACAGGTGCTGCTTCGTAGTGTTTTCCTGCAACTAAATCCAAATAACGAAGGAAAAGTGCCAGTGAATGCTGCGCTTCGTGCGTTGGAAATGCTAGCTCCAGCTGACCATCCGATTAAAACAGTCGCAGTCATGAATAAGACTCTTCAAGATCGCTCACTGCTGGCAGACGACACCACAGAGCTCACATTTGCGACGTTTGTTGACTGCTTCACCTCTCTGTTCAAGTCTTCTGACGAGTGATTTGATAATTTGAGTAATACATACACAAATTCATAAAAAACACAACACGAGCATTTATTTGTCGATGTGTAAAAAAAACTGGTTCTGTCCTGTCCTGAGCTGATGTTGGCCACCTGCTTTTCCATTCACTATGCTTTCACCTTCATCGCTTTACGCTTATTGATCGATTACTTGGTCTGTAGGACACCAGCAGCGATTAGTTTCTCGATCTTGGCCATAATGCCAGGGTTCTGCAAATGTCGCTGCGCACCCATTGGGTCCGACTGGAAATCATTCAACACGTTCTGCATCACCGGGTCACGCAAGATCGCCTGAATTTCTGGATCAGCTAATCCGTGTGCAGCACGCTCCTCGTCTGTCTCGCCACTTTGAATCTTATAAATCACATTACGCAGACCGTCTTTGCACTCCTGGTTGTCCGGATCGACCGCCAGGCCCTTCTCGTAACTCTCGCGCGCTTTGTGGTATTCCTTCATGAAGCATTGAATCGCACCCATGCGACTGTATGCCTTGACGTACTTGGGATCTAACTCGATAGCCTTCTCACAGTCCTTCTTGGCTTCCATGAAAGACGTTAACTTTGTGTACGCTGCAGCACGGTTTGCGTAGTAGATTGGATTCGTCGGGTCGCGTTTGATCGCTTCCGTGTACCGTTCCACAGCCTTGGGGAACTCGCCGTTCTTGAAAAAGTCGTTACCTTCATTTTTAGCCGCCAAACCGAGTTCAGGGTTCACATACGCCAATTCTTTGGCCTTTTTCAGCTTGACTTGTAGGTTTTTGATCTTCTTCTCAACATCTTTCGTGCGATTTTCCATCTGTGCACCTTCGTAGGCGTCAATCGCTGCTACCAGATTCGCTTCGGTCTCGCCCTTTTTCAAAAAGGCATTACCGATACGCACGTACGCCTTGGCAATCAATGCATAGTCGGCACGATGCGCACGACCAACCTCAATTGCTTTCCTACAAGAATCAACAATAGATGTAAGTACTTATGCAAACAGTTCAACAATCGGCCGTATGCGACTTATACGTACTTGCAATCTTCAATGCACGCCTCGTGCTCGCCCATTTCCAGTCTCACAGCCGCGCGGTTGCTTACGTACGACATGTTAGTTGGATCTTTCTCAATGGCTTCATTGTAGCTCTCCAATGCTTCAGCAAATTGTTTCTTCTTGTAAAATTCATTGCCACGCACTTTCGCAGCTTCTGCCTCTTTTTTCTTCTGACGCTCCGCGAGTTCTTCCTCAGTCAAATCTTCGTCCATTGGCTCCGGTTCCGGCGCTTTCGGTGGTGCAGCAGGCGTTGGTTCTTTCGCTGCAGTCGGAGGCACTGAGTATGAAGCGTCTTCATCGTTAGCATCCTCTGGTGGCATGTTGCTAAAATTCAACCCCATCAGCTCCCCAAGCACCGTCATCACGCGTGGATCCTGCAGATGCACGTTGATTTTAGATGGATCACTTTGGATCTCCTGCAACTTTTTGACAAATTCGGCATCACTCAGTAGTGGTGCCACGCGTGGGTTGGTCGCGATTTTCGCAAACATATCTGGGCCAAATGCGTTCGCAAACGGGTTAAACGACTGCGACGCCGCCTGTTGCGCCTTCTTGACTTCTTCAATGCCGCTCAGACACGCTGCATTGTTTGATTCCAACTGTAACCCTTGCTGGTAAGCAGCAATGGCGTCGTCATACTTGCGTAACGCATGCAGTGCCGCCCCTTTGCGCGAATAGCCTTTCGCCCAGTCATTTTTGACGTTAATGCAGGCTTCTGCATCTTCCAATGCATGCGTAGCATCGTCCATAGACAAGTACGCTGCTGAACGGTTGGAATAGAACACGTGGTCGTTCGGGTTCAGTTCAATCGCTTTCGTGTAGCACTCGACTGCCTCTTTCGCGCTGCCGCTGCTCAGCGCAGCATTGCCCTTGGCCTTCCAGCTATCAGCCTGTATTTCACACGCAAATAGATACGATTAGTTTATCACTTGCTGGATAAAGAGCGAACTTCTTCATCTGTGCCAATCGTTGCCATATACTTACTTCACCACTCATTTCTCTGTATCTTGTTGCTTCTTCTTTCCCTTCTAAAGTGAGAATGCGGGGCTGGTGATACACTTTAAAATGGCGAGTGGAGCGTAACCTCCCTCTGAGAATTTATAATCGAATACGTTAATCAGGGCTGGCAGAATTATAAAACAGAGTTATGATGAGTAAATCGGGTTGATTCTTGCTATTTATTCGCCAATGGAACAGAGTGAGGACAGATATAAACAGAGTTGGATGGATTGAATGGATAGTTCTCGAAAAGAGCACAACATTGAGTATATGGTAAGATGAAAGACATAACGTCGATGCGGCGATTCTCTAATGATGGAAAACAAAGAAGCGATAAATGGTAGGATGGATGTACACGTAGCTAGCCTCGCTACCAACACCGATAGCCTTAAGGTGCAGGAATGAGTTGCTTCAACTCGCAATCCATTAGATTTCGAAGGTAAGTAATGAACATTCCAGAAAAAATTCTAACATGGTACAGTCCCGGAAATAATGATAAAGGCACCCTGTTTTTCTAACTTTTTGTGTAACAATGACGTACGATGATTGGTCGAAAATCTGAAAACTAAAATTTGATTGGTCGAAATCCAAAAACTTGAAAACTTGGACGGTCATGGAGCTTGAGGAGGAAGTGGTGAGTTGTTGGCAAAATGAAAAGTAAATTAGATGGAGGACTTAGTTCGCTACCACTACATCTAATGTAAGGATTGAAGACATTTATACATTGACACATCTAAAACCTTTAGTTATCCCAGCTGGTTCAGCTGGTTAAGCACCTAGACTGCTATGTGTGTGACCGGGGTTCAAGTCCCACAATTGCACAGTTTTGCATATATTCATATTGTATGCCAAGTTTCTTCTTTTTGACCAAGTCATCACGTCATCATTCAAGGATAGTTAAAGATAAAGGTTGTGGAGATGAGAAGCACATCATCCTAACATCTTTTGTATACTTACTACATGTTTGCGCATTAAGTAGAAACGAGTGGCTCTAGAGCGCTAAAAGAAAGGAATGGACAGGAGTAGCTAGAATACCAGAGTTTTACGTTTAATGTCATTAATCTCACTTTCCAATTTACTTCAAAACAACTAAGCACCTTACAGTGACTCACAAAAGTGTTAAAGTGTTTTGGATTTTTGTATTTGCGAGTTCATAACTTTTTCAAATCAAGTCGAATCAATATGAAAATTGGCTCAATATTAGATAATTATCTTGTATATATGTAGCAAAAATTATAGACTGAGACATGTARCGGTTGATGAGATATGAAGACTAGAACATATCAGTTTCATTTTAACACTTTTGTTGCTGGTACATCAATATTTGGTATTTCCTCCTTTCGCCTTCAAGACTGCCTTAATTATGCGAGGCATGCTTTCAATCAGTGACGCACACTCTGTTTGAGAGATTTCGCTCCATTTGGCTTCGATTCTTTCCCACAATTCACAAATTCCTTGAGGCGGGGKTGAGTAAGAACCAAGCTTTCTTTTKAGCACGTCCCACAGATGTTCGATCGGGTTTAGATCCGGAGACTGCGGCGGCCACTCCAGCACGTTCATATTTAGGTCTTGCAAGCAATTTCTGGCTTTTTTGGAGGTATGCTTGGGATCGTTGTCTTGCTGGAATATCGCAGTCTCCTTTTCCATTCCATAGTATTCCATCGTCTGCACCAACTCATCCTCCAATATCTTGCAGTACAGCTCAGCATCC
>BCKE01000093.1:0-77572 GCA_001600495.1 Pilasporangium apinafurcum
TTTTTTTATTTTTTGAAAAGTTGGCGTATTTTTTTTATTTAATTTTAAAACTGGCTTATTATTTTTATTGTCTCTAAAATATATTACGACAGAAAAAGAAAATTATGTGTAATTCTAAAAAAAAATTTGTAGTGCTGCATTATTGGTTACAGGTATGGCCAATCAAGAAATGGTGTTTAATTAATGATTCAGCAGCGCAATAACAGAAAATTGGTTTTCAGCAGATGAAAGTATGAGTCACCTCACGCGGTCACAGCGGCTGCAACATGTGCGTTGATGTGCTGAATAGCGGACGAATCGAATCGAATCGAATCACGAATCTCACTGCTGTGGCTGTTTGCAGGCGATCGATACAACCACCGACGGTTACTTCCACCTCCGGACAGTTCTGTATGTTGCAATTGACATGGGTTGATAGATGGGTCAATTGGTAATGGAGATGTTTAACATGCTAGGATTCTTGGACTGGGAAACGCCGCAGATGCCATCGAGATCCTATCAATTGGATACATTTTGGCTGTCTATGAGGATGCAGAAGGCACACTCACGCGCGCACAGCAGAGTATGTGGCTATTCAATGAATCGACTGTTACAACATGTTGTTACACTTGAACAATTGTATGCACACATAGGCGTTTTGGCAGCTGCCATCTTTGCTGGAATGTTCGTCGGTGGGCTGTTCTTTGGTATTCTAAGTGATCAGATAGGTCGTCGCAAGAGTTTGCTGTATTCGCTGCTGCTGAATGGGGTTTTCGCACTGCTGTCATCCATTTCGCCCAACATCTACGCACTCATCATCTTTCGCACCTGTGCGGGCATTGGTGAGAGCTTTCATGCCAACTGGCTATCCTTTTTTGCAGTAAAAGCTAACGATAAATACTCAGGTATTGGAGGCTCTGTACCTGCCATCTTTACACTCTGTTCCGAGCATGTGCCTGTCCATCGGCGCGGCTTCTACGTAACAATCGTGGCTTCGTATTGGATGGTGGTGAGTTTCCAATTAAACCATGGTTTTCTTAATGCATATGGGTTAGTTTTTTATTTATCCATGGATGTCTGATAGGGATCTGTGTTTACGGCTGCGTTGGCGTGGGTGATGCTTGGAAATCCAGAAACCCAGACGTCCTGGCGTGTATTTGCCGCAGTGGTCTCGCTCCCTGCCTTCTTTTGCTGGTACTTGACCTATTTGTTCGTACCGGAAAGCGCACAGTTCTTTGCTCGTCGGCGATTGTTTTCAGCGGCGGAAGGGGTAGTGAACAGCATTTATCTGACCAATGTCATCGGCTATGGTGGAGAACTGACTGAGGAAACGGGACCACTGTTATCACCTTTCCGAAAGACGGCGCGTTCGGTGGATCTTACGAAGACGGGCTTTTACCTCACAGATGGTGAAGTCGAGGCTCCCGAATACAGCACAGATTACCAAAAGCCCTCCATAGAATCGTACAAGCAGTTATTCGATCCAGTGCTGCGCATGACGATGATTTCGCTTTTGTTGTCGTGGTTTTGTCTAAGCTTTGGGTCGTATGGTCTTACGACGTGGATCACTGTACTGTTCATGCGCATCCATCTTTCTAATCCATTCGCGAATGCATTCATCTACGCAGCAGCAAACCTTCCCGGGAATTTATTCAGGTAAGTGAAAAAGACTTGCATGTTTGCGATATTCATTGCTGAGACCTGATTGTTCATGATTGTGTTGCAGTGCTTTCCTAATGGATCGCTGGGGCGGACGACAGATTCTCTTCATCTCCATGCTTCTCGCGGCCGGCTGTGCATCGGGGTTTGCGTACGTCAATTCTTCTTCGTCTGTCGAATCCACAGCCTCATCTGTGGGGATAATCCTCTTGGCGAGTGGTTTTAATGCCTTCAGTACATCGGGATGGAACGCTATCGATCTCATGTCGGCTGAGTCGTTCCCAACGGATGTTCGAACGACAGGAATGGGTTTTTTGTCTGCTGCTGGTCGGTTGGGGTCGGTCGTGGCGCAGTTCGTAAATGGTTACCTCATTGGTCCACCACCTCATATCACATTGCTTCTCGTCATCACAGCAAGTATGATGATGATAGGGAGCTTAAGTTCCATTTTCGTTCGCGATTACAGCAACAAAAGACTACCAGCGTCGGTGGAAGAAATGCGGAAGCAAGTCGGAACTGAGCGCAATTCTACATATCCAGCGAAATGAAAAGTGTAAACAAGATCGTGAGCTCATTTATGGGTTAAAGTTGGACAGGTCTAGCTGCCATTCACAGAGGCCTTGTGCGCTGCTGGTTGGAGCTGATATTGTGGGATGATGACTACTCTTTGGCGACCTTTCTAGTCTTAGTGTTGCTTCTTGGGTTGGCTGTAGTATATTGTCTTCAGTTTGTATTTGAATCTACGGATGATACACATGATGCTTGCATTAGTACTAGATGATTTTGTTCAGGAAACTGGTGTCTAGCAGTACCTCTTGAAAAGTTCTCGTTGGTGTCGAGCTCTGCTTGAGATGCTTTCTATCAAATTGGGAATGTTGCGATCTGGAGCTGCTGTTTCTGCTATTGCTGCTACTAGCTGAAGAATGGATCGATTGTGAAGAAGCTGACGAAGCATGAGGCGAAAACTGAGAACTCCACAAATGCAACGATTCATCAAAGTCGTACTTGCTTGTGGCAACTTTGCTTACTACTTGGGGTGTTCTCGGATCTTTCTCCATTTCTATCTCGCGGACTGTTGGATCTTCAAACTCGCCAGAGGATTGCATACTTGGAGCTTGACTTTTGTTAGATGTCTGCGTATGTTGAGCAAATGTCGGTGGTGAAGCTAATGCACCATCAATCTCTGTTGACTGATCTCTGAAATCTGTTGTTTGCTGGTGCACATTTTTGGCCGCTTTTACCTGCTTGCCTGATCTATATGGTACAATATGAGGCGGGTAGATAGTGTGATGGCTTTCTTTATAGAAGTTGTTGCCAGACGATAAAAGACTTGCTTGATATGATCGAATGCTGTGATTGTCATCGCTATCCTCTGACGGGATTGATCGTGACGCAGCCGAATGAGATCCGCTCCAAATCCAAAGATTACTGTCGTTCTGAAGCTTCCGCCCATGTCTCTGCTGTTCCATCATCTTTTCCTCCTTCTTGGTTACATTAAATTGATGAATTTTTTGCTCCAACAATTGCTGATAATGAGCAAATGGTAATTCTATTGTGCACATTTTGTCCATCGCTTTGCTTCTACGATGTTTTTCAGGCTTCTTCATGTAATCTTCACTTTTTTCTTCAAAACGAGGTGTTTCTTTCTGTGGCTGTGGAAAGAGTTTTCGATGATGCCGTTCGATGGAAGCATTCACAACCACCCTGATTTCGTCTAATGTCATCCCGCGTGGCTCTCTCGACCACTCCTCATATTTGCTATCACTGCTCTCAACGTCATCTTCGTCGCCATCGTCGAAGAACGTTTCCAGGTCCAACAGCACTTGTGCTGCGACGACAGCGATTTCGTCGCGATTATCCTCTCCATTCTGCTCAGTTATAGTGGTACGTGGCATTTGAGATAAATAGCTATTTAGCTGCCACGCAAAGTAAATTTATGTTGAGCATCGATGTAATAGTGCTGAGCAGTCGCGGGTTGCAAGGAAACAAAGTAGTAAACAATACAACTAATCAAAGAAAGAGGACTACGAACAAACTTGTAAAATAAATTACATCACAAACATCCACGTTCACCCTCTCGCATAAAAACCTTTACGTGCGTAGCTTCTCTTTACCTTCTCTGATCCAGCTTCTCAGCGTCAGGAAATGACTCGACCTGCCAGGACGTTCACCAGGTTTTCCTCCTCATGCTCTGGGATAAATACAGACGTAGCATGCTTACCAGTCCACTTAGGTATTTCGTAATCTGGTCCCAAGAGAAACTTCATCGTTTTTTCCATCACAATATCACACTTCTGAAAAAGCCGTATACCTGTGGCTTCAGCGCGTCGATCCAACTTCTGGGTTGTAGGTTGCAAATTGACAATGACGAGTGAATCAGCAAACTCTCCCGCCATTTCAGAGAATGGCTCCACACGAAGAGACGTCCCCAGCACCAGTGCGACGTCCGCAGCTTCGCACTCATCGATTGCGAGATCAATGTCTCCCAGGGGCTCATCAAAGCCGACCACGTGACGCTTCAGTCGCCCGTTGCCGTGACGTGTTCGTGCACGCAACCGCTGCTCTATAGATCGTTTTGTGCTGATACAATCTGGAGCATCACACAGACCCGTCCAAGGGAAGTCTGTAGTGTATATCTTTTCGCACGTCTCGCATTTGGCCTGTGTGGCGTTACCATGCACTTCCGTTAGCGCCTCAGCCGGCAAACCGCTTTTCAAATGCAAGTTATCCACATTCTGTGAGACCACGTACTTCAAATACCCAAGCCGATGCAACTCGTAGAGCGCCATGTGGGTTGTTGACGGTACAAGGGAATGAAACGGTGGAATTTCAATCTTCGTTTCCTTCGTGCTATTGTCATTCTCGGCCTCGTCTTCTTCTTCGTTGTTCTGCTTCCGTCGTTTCTTGATTCGTCGATTCTTTTTCTTAATGTCCTGGTATTTCTTCGTGCGAATTCCGTGTTCACCCCGGTAATCTGGAATCCCGACGGACGTACTAATGCCTGCTCCAGTAAATGCCACCAAATGCTTCGATCGCGCGATCAGCTCCGCCAGTCGGCGACATTTCACATCTAATTCACTTTCTTCCTCTAGTTTTATGTCATCCACACCCGTCGACACATGGATTGTGGTTGCTTGGCTCTCCATTTCTGCATTTGCTTGGTTACCAATTGCCTCGACCGTTTCCATGTCTTTGCAACTAGTTTTCGTATTCATCTCCTGCGAGAGATATTCCATGCGAGGGTCATTCAGCAGATCTTTCATCGATATGATCCGTCCTCCTGCCCCGGTAGCTGGCGCCTCTGTGAAGGAGGAGCGGTCGAACGGCGTATCTGCGTCCGCACTGGCGCTCCTGCATCTCTTCGTTACCAGCATTTTTTCCACCAAATGCCACCAGAGCACCTGCTGCACCAGTTTTGAATAGCAACTAAAAATACTGTCATCTTTTGTGAATTTCACTTAACAATACAAACCATGTGAATACCTGTAATAACTAATAACAGCACCTCACCTTAAGAGATCATATGCGATACAAAAGTATGATCTGTTGGAAAACGATAGATTGTTTTCCTCAACCGATATCCGTTGCGCTTGGACTTTTCTTGGGACAACTGAGACTGGAGACGATCAACTAACAGACAGCGGTTGGGAATTGCGTTCTTGACGGCGTCCACGCTTAACGTCATGCCATAAGGGTCGTACAGCGTGATGAAGCCATGGATGCCGGGATTGATTGCGCATGTTCGAATGGAATCTGTCTGCTGGAATTCTTTTATTCGAGGAATGCAGAGATAGTAGGGATCTTCTCGAGTTCGTTATAAACGAGTTGCATACTCGAGTGCCGGAAGTTGGTCTTTGATCTTAATGCCTTCATTCCTGGAGAAACCAAAATATCGTGGAAAGTATTGAAGTTGACCTTCATCAGACTTTAGCAATCGAGATTAAATTTCAACCGAAGTCGTGTTATCTTTTCGCGACTTGAAGCTCAACTGAATAAACGATACCTTCTCCTTTGTCTTTTAGAGGTTTAAATTGAGCTTTCGATGGCTTGATAACTTTGACGAAATCTCTAAATGTCGAACTCATGACCTCTTCCGAAACATCTAGATGATATCCCGAAAGATAGTTATCCAATGAATACTTTTGAGCGATCAGATGATAATTTGCATCCAGGTCTTTCATTGACAACCTGTAGCAGTCTGCTCTTGACAGTTCGACAATCTTGTTATAGATTGCTCGATGGATAACAAACATCTTGCGAAGAAGTTGCTTCTGTTCCTTCGTTGGATACAATCTTACTTTTAGAACACTGTTCGGACTTGGTTTGCCTATCTTGCGTTGTTTGATCCTTTCGGAGTCTTCTAAGCATTCTTGACTTCCTTCCATTCTTTCTGGCAACGAAAACGTTAGTGCGAGACGAGAGGTCTTCTTGGAGGTCTTGCGCTACCATGTCTTCATTCTTGTCTTGATGGAGTTGTTGGTCAGCGTAAATCACGACTTGGATGCTACGCTCTTTACGCATTTGCCGAGGAGTCCGTACTCAAATTGACCTTGAACGGTAACTACAATCCTCGAGACCTGGCCACTATGTGCTATCACCACCAATCCGGATAGTCACATATATAGTTTTCTACGTCGATAACCTTCTTAGTGACGTCATTCATGTGAAGAACGAGAGAAAGAGAGGGCAAGACATTAACCCATTCAATCACCAGGTGTCAAAGAAAGGCAACGCGGCTGACCTAACTGCCCCATTTGCAAAATTACCATACATTTGTGTGCATCGTTATTAACCAGTGTGAAGTTTGCAGTTGCTACTTCAACCTGGAAGAGTAGGACTCGCCACCTCAAGAAACAGTAGAAAGAGAAATTCAAAGAGATGCACAACGCGTCCACAGAGTTGGTTGATACACAAACTCACGGATGCCAGAGCGTAAAGAGGGTAAATGAGCATATCAATGGGCGTCAACAATGAAAAAGAATCACTATGGTGTAAATACACACAAGTACTCAATATTAAGTGATGGATGAAGCAACAAAGTACGATAGTCTATAGCACAATATATGCATGCAAATGCCCAATCATGATGCTGGATCAGGTTGATACGGCAGCAGATTCACTCAGTAATAACGAAAATACGTATATTGTAAATCAAGGATAAGCGGTTTCAAAGACCATTGCGTATCATCGCTTATTGTTGTCAGGCTATCCATCACAGGATTTGTTCGACATAAACAGCTCTGGCATTTTGGCAGGTGAACATACAGATCTACATTCAGGTTTCTTTTAGGAACATTATGATAATGGTGACCTTCATCTGTAACCTGAACAAATGACACGCAACGAAAGATTAATCAGTAGGGAATCATGTTAAGAATCGAGAGAGTACAGTAGCGATGAGTCATAACATCCGATATGTGTCCACCATATTGCCTTTGCCTACCGAAATAGGCTCAGCAGCCTTGAAACTCGCAATCAAGAACGCTATGGCGGTTCAGATTGAGCCAAGTCGTCTCTTTTATATCTTCGATGCTCTTTTTCGTTGACATCTTTCTTCGCTTTGCATGGAACGCAAGGTTAGGAAGCGCTCTTGTTTCAGATGTTGGCAGTCAACCTTGCACTTCGTTGGATTGCGCATGCGTACTTAAGCCAGTTACCCTCAGTAAATTTGGAACCATCACTCTGAAACGCAATCTTGATATTGCGTTTCACAGGTCAACTTTCTTTCCTTCCATTTTACACCACCTCTTGTTAGTGTTTAACATAATAATAATAGTGACCATATTAATAAAGTATATATTAAATATGGTATATAAATCAAGTGCATAATGTTTCTAAACAAAGGGATATTTTCCGGTGCGGGTGATGGAATGGAGGCTCACTTGAGGTTTTGAGGTGAAAAGCGTTTTGGGGTAAAGTTCAATTTGTGCCCTCACTTTTGCAAGAGCGCCAAGCGAGCAGTGGATTGAAGGAAAGAAAATAAAAGAAACATGGAGACCACCAAATTGGAATTCGCATCCGAAGGCGCAAGTCCTCCACAAACAGAAGCACCCACCGCTGCCACCAACACTGATCAAAGCACAATGGGCAGTTGCAACACCAGCGGAGCCATCCCAATCGAAGACACCCTCAAGGGCGCCGTCCCAATCGTCGACTCGATCGCGAAAGGAGCACATATCCAAGGCGTAAAGCAATATGAGGAGATGTACAGGCGCTCGATTGACGATCCAGAGAACTTTTGGGGTGAAATGGCGCGCAAGAAACTATCCTGGTTCCGCGAATTTGATCAGACGGTGAGCGGCACATTGAGCAAGGGCGACATTGCATGGTTTCTCAATGGTCAAATCAATGTCAGCGTAAATTGCATTGACCGTCATGTGAAGAAGAATCCAAATAAAGTGGCTATTATCTGGGAAGCAGATGAAATTGGCCAAGGAAGAAGCATCACCTACGCCGAACTGATGGAAGAGACCTGCCGTATCGCCAATGCCATGAAGGGTGCAGGTGTGAAGAAGGGAGACACCGTCGCGATCTACATGCCCATGATCCCAGAAATTGCGTTCGTGATGTTGGCATGTACACGTATTGGTGCCATTCACAGCGTGATCTTTGCCGGATTCTCATCGGATTCACTTCGCGATCGTATTATCGATGGTAAATCACAATGGATTTTCACCAGCGACGAAAGCGTCCGTGGTGGTCGCAAGCTGCCTTTGAAGAAAATTGTCAACCATGCGATTGAAGGGCTCGATTTTGTCCGCAAAGTATTTGTGTTCAAGCGCACAGGCAATCCTGATGTCGTGTTGGACCCCAAAATTGATGTGGATATGTCTGTTGAATTGAAGAAGCATCGATCATACTGTCCTGCTGAATTCATGAACAGTGAAGATTTAATGTTTGTCCTCTATACCTCCGGATCGACCGGAACGCCCAAGGGTGTAGCACACACGACAGCTGGGTACCTCTTGTATGCGATGATGACGTGCAAGTACGTGTTCGATCTCCACGATGACGATATCCATGCTTGTGTTGCCGATTGTGGTTGGATTACCGGACACAGTTACATTGTCTACGGCCCATTGGCCTGTGGTGTCACCACTGTTATGTTCGAAAGTACTCCAGTTTACCCAGATAGCGGTCGTTACTGGGACTTGGTGCAGCGTCACAAAATTACCAAGTTCTACACTGCTCCTACTGCGATACGCGCGCTGATGGCCCATGGCAATGAACCTGTGTTGAAGTACGACCGATCCAGCCTCAAGATTTTGGGAAGCGTCGGTGAGCCAATTAACCCGGAAGCGTGGAAGTGGTACTACGAAGTTGTTGGCGAAAAGAAGTGTTACATTGCTGACACGTACTGGCAGACTGAAACTGGTGGTCACATTGGTGTCGGCCTGCCTGGCGTGACTCCAATGAAGCCAGGCTCGTGCACGAAGCCCTTCTTTGGCATCGATTTCGTTGTTACCGATGAAAATGGCAAGGAAATCACCGGTTCTGATGTAGAGGGCCAGCTCTGTATCCGAAAGCCTTGGCCGGGCATGGCTAGAACTGTGTATGGTGATCACAATCGTTACCTCGCAGTATACATGACATCACACAAGGGTCTCTACTTTACTGGTGACGGTTGTCGACGTGACGCGGATGGCTATTACTTCATCACGGGACGCATTGACGGTAAGAATCGATTTTATTGTGATGGACAGGGATGCTTTGTTACGAAATCTTACTATAATGCCTCTTAATTTCTGTCTAGATGTTCTTTGCACGTCTGGCCATCGTATCGGTACGGCCGAGATTGAAAGCGCCTTGGTTGCTCACAACTTGGTTGCCGAAGCTGCTGTTATTGGGTACGCAACAATTCTTTTTCTACGTATAGATTCAGGGATGTATTGCTAACACTTCATTTGCTTTTTTCATATAGTATCCCTCACAAGATCAAGGGTGAAGGCATTTGTTGCTATGTGACTTTGATTCACGCGGCTCTTCCAATGCCAGAAGTTGAGCGGGAGCTCATCCAACAGGTTCGCGCACATATTGGAGCCTTTGCTACTCCTGATGTGATTGTATTCACTCCTGGTCTTCCGAAGGTTGGTTTCGAAGTGCTTAAATACGTCTTTGAATAACTGAATGTGTTTACTGACCTGTGAATGTGATGAACAGACTCGAAGTGGCAAGATCATGCGTCGCGTGCTCCGAAAGATCTCGCACGGTGAAGAAAGCTCACTTGGAGACGTGTCTACGCTTGCTGAGCCATCGGTCGTCCCGATTCTCATCGAAAAGACTAAGGCTGCTCTTGCTGGGAAGAATTTGTAGATACCCTCGGTCAGTTCACTCGTGTATCAGCGTTTAGCTTATTGATGATGAAGAAAAACGTCACCATGGATGTTTTCAATTAATATATGTTATGGGTGGATGTATGCCAACATGATCTTTTTTCTTGCTGCCCGCGTTTCGTTCACTTTATGTCTTTCATGCTTGTTATGAGCAACACTGATAAGCCACACCAGAAACACTCTTAACCTCTATCCTCAGTAGTCTTTACAAGTTTCCATGAGCAACCCATAAGTTATCAAAAGCTCCATACCTTCAGAAAGCATTGTTTTGTTTTTGAGCTCGAAAGCGACTAATTTCATATGTAAATGTATCAATCTATGATGATCACGGATTTAAGTTGAAAGACAATATCTGCATAAAAAGTTGATTGTGTTTTTGTATGTGCAACTGCAAAGGGTCATCTGTCCCGCTTGTCAATTTGCTACCAACTCATGACATCGATTTCAATCGAAAGGCATGACCAAGTGTCATGACAAGTTCAAGATCCTACTGAAGTACAAGATGAGACGATCAAGTGCGTGGAACACTTTACAACGAAGACTTGTTCTCAGTGTGGGAGAAGCGACCGCACGATAAAGTACCAGAAAGTATCATTTCAGCCAATCATCATCCGTTTAACAAATTTTAACGAATAGAAAGATCCCCATAGTTTGGTCGCATGCTTCATTGGTCAATCTCTACCTCTAGCAACAAGCGGCAGCTCGACAACTTTCCTAAAGTTCCATCGGCCAAATGGCCGCTACATTCGTACAGAATCGCCGCATCCGCGAGCGAAAGAGCAAATATGGACACATTCCGCTGAGTTCCGGGGAAGTAGAATACTATTCGCGGTGTGATGACTCTGCGAGACGGCGCCAGCGACTGCTAGAAGTGCGGCAATTAGAGAAACAACTCGCACAGGAGGTGACGCAGCGCTATCGCTCGAATCTGCAGAAGCTGCAGAACAAGAAACTCCAGGCATCACAGCGTCAACAACAGTTGCAACAAGAGGTTTTGCTTTCGGAACTACATCGCAAATATCAACTTTCTTTGCAGAAAATAGGCACTGCTCAGCGAAATGCTCGTTTGAAAGTGTCTGAACTGATCGAGCAGGCACAAGCTGAGGAGCTCAAGTGGCAGTACAATGCAGCGTCTGTGGAGAAAGAACGCTTTGATGAGGCATCACACGAGAAGGCGGAGGAAATGCAGGAACGAATGGCACGTCGAAGGGAAATTGAGGAGCACCTAAAGCAGCTGAAGAAGCTGAGCACGCACCAGCGAGCGCAGGCTAGCAGGCGCGCCAAGAGAGAACAGGAACAGCAGATCGAGGCAGCAAAACATCGAGAGAAGATGCTTCATTGGCGACGACAAAATGCAGTAGAGGAGGTCGTGTCGATGCACCAACCAAATTCAAAAGATGTAATGGCGTATCACTACACACGTCACCATTGTCTGTCTACACCCGCTCCTGCTATTACTGCGCGCTCGGAAGTAAAGATCGTTCATCACAATACATCTCACCCGAGTGCTAGCAATGGACGAAAGGAAGCGCTTAAATATCGCGATGAAATGGATCGAAGGAAGGAATTTGAAAGGCAGAAACAAGAGCAACACGCTCAAAAGGCAGACGATCGTGGGGAGATTGCGTTGAACACAGTGATTTGTAAGAAGGAGGGTGAACAGGCGATGCAGTGGCTCGCGCATGTGGACAAGCTCACTAGGCAAGAGGAAGCAAAACATTATCCGCAGTTATATCGAGATCCTTATGAAGAAACGGACCCGGAAGCTGCAGCAAATGCTGCCGAAGAGGTGTTTGCTCGAATGCTGGGTATCGACGAAGATTCACTAGAACTGTCAAGGTTTTCTATTACGACAGATGAAGACACTCTCGTAAACCATGCGGGTAGCGATCAAGTTAGTCAAGTGAAAATGCCTGCTCCAGTAACAACCAGCACCTTTGATCGGGTAGCGGTACAGTCTCCAAAACATTGGAGATCTCCTCAGTCCGCTGACTTATTTCAGCCAGATGCATTCACTGAAAATCATGTTGGCCAGCCTGAAAGGGTAGTTCTTGATGGTAAATTCGATCATCTCGTGAATTCTACAAAAGGTGAGGAAATTGACGACAAGTACTCGGTATTAAGCAATAAAGATCCAGATGCGGTCGAGGATCTATCAATAGATGATCAGCACTTTGAAGCTGACGCACAAGATCTATTTACTACGTCAAAGAATGGAAGTCCATCGCCAAGTCAAAGTGCTGGGATTACGTCACAGCACAATAAGTTAAAACACGTTCGTGATTCCACAACACATCCTGTTGGGCCGAATAAATCTGTCTCAGATGCACCTCCGTTTTTGATTCAAAAACGGACAAGTGATAGACAAATGGAATCGGATCGTTTTCTAGGTAATCCGGATAATGTGCGACTTGGAAGTTCATCAGGTAGTAGTATGGGAAGCGTGACTAACAGTGAGAGACAGCAACGTGATATGGATTCGATAGAACGTCTAGAGGACCGGCTGCAAGAAGCCTTGAACTTTCGTCTACAACAAACCAAAACTCATCAAGATCGGCATTTAAGTGAAGGTTTATTCGATGGACGTGGTCGGTCGCCTGTACAGTTTGGCATAAACGCTACTACTGTCAATGAAGGGATCAATGTGGATCGTGATGCGAAAACATCAGGGACCAACGGTGAAACCATGCAGGACGATAATATCAATGCCACGCCGAGTGTCAAAAATGATGATTATCATCTACACTCGCCGATTCATGGCTTCGACTTACCACATACACCGTTAACCGAGAGAAGAGACGATGATAAGAGCGGTGAGATGGATAACGAAAGCAGTTCGAAAGACTTTATGGATACTTCTTCGGAGCCAAGCCAGTATAGTCATATCATCCAATCGAGTTGCAGTATAGGTGATGAACAGAGAGATACCAAGCATGAAGCAACTCTCGGAGTTACAACGAACGCCAATTTTCGTGCTATCGATAGTACTAAGGAGCATGATACGAGCAACATTGATGGTCTCCCCATCCAAACCCAAACTACTTCTTCAAATGATACCACAGAAGGTTTGAGACGCACCAAGTCACTTCAGCCAGCTCATAGCAGTATCTCATCCGTACATAGTCATTTTAGTGACGACGAGACACCTTCAGAGGCCCAGAGGACAGCTCACTTTATACATGACAACGCTCAGGAGTTGTCCAAGTCGAGTAGTACATCGAGTGAAGCCACATCTTCGCAGCATCACCAAAGAAAGGAAAACCTACTCGAGCAAAGGTTAGCGGAGGAGCATATGCTATCCTTTTCGTCGTCTGGAATTTCAAGTGAAGCTGATGAGCAAAAAATGACAATGGATATGAATGACCCCGATGTTGTGGACGACACAGTTCACCGGTATCAGCATAAAATTGACCAGTCACGTCGAAACGGATCGTCATTCTCTGCGGACCAATACTCGCTACCCCTATCAGATTCGTTTAGCTCTGTTGATACTAGCTTTAATGATATTCATCGAGGCGGAGGGAATGACAATTTCGTCAACAGATTGATTCCTATGTTCCAACCGCCACAAGTGCTTCGTCGACAACGGCCTGAAGACGAAGAACAGAAAGCATTTCAGTATGAGGTCCAACTTGTAGAACCAACACTTCGTAAAATGGACATGAGCAACGTCGACACTCGCGATCCATCCAGCGATTTGCATGGGACCTCAACTCATCATCCAAAATCGCGTGTTTTCGATTCACAGCGCGAAAATTTACCGAGCCAAGAATCAACTTCTTTGAATACAGCAACAGATGGTGCTAACATAACCGTCAGTGGAACGCAGAAACATGAAAATTTTAGTTTTGGGAGCTCACAAAACTTGGATCAGGTATATGATCGCGATACTGGTTTTTATGATAGAGTTCGGCTCGAAGACAGTCACACAGCTAGAGACATGAAGCAGCAAATTGTTCAAAGTCAATCAAATCTGGCAGAGAGCATCAGCGATGATATGGGTTACTTATCTTCAGACGATCGTAAAATACTTGGTGGCTGGAAAGGCATGGCGATTGAACGCAGCGATAGAGCGGTGAATCTAGAGGCAAGAAATGCTTCATTTTCCTCGGATACTGGATCGGGGATCTCAAGCTTGGGTTTCTCAGTACAACTTCATCTAGCTGCTGGTACTACACGTCGAAAAAGAGAAGATGTTGACACAGAAACAGATCTACATAATGTCGCCCCCAAATCACCGATGGTACGTTCTCCACGCGAATCTGACCGACGCGATTCTCAAGCTGTGAATAAGCAACACGTCCATACACTTTCAGCCGAGGTTGCGTCTGACGATGGAAACAGTATTCAAAGCGACTTATCTCGTCCAAGCGTTTCATCTGACTCCAATCAATCACTTGATGCTCGCTTTCATTACCTTGTTAATATGACAGCAGCAGCAGGAAAATCTCTGCCATTACATTTGCGGCTCCCTGCGATGATATACGGCAACAGAGATATGAGTATACCACCCCCACCAATCAATTGGTCGTTGCTGTCCTCCAGTTCGAGCGATCATACTTCGACTAATGAGCAAAGTCAAGAAGACATAGCATCGAGGAGTAGAAAGTATGATACAAGAAAATATTCACCAAGTAATCAACCTCAGACCACGAGAAGGCGGCGAACTTCAGTAATTTCAGAGGATACGAAAGATGACATCGAAGACACGAGCAGTAGGGGAGGATATGAATCCGACTCTTCGTCAAATGGGGAGAGTTCAATCGAGATTGACCGGCACGATTTTCTTGACTCGGAGAACTTTAAGCATCGTATCGACTCTCTTCCTCCTCCACCTTTTGCAACAGTGGATATGAGCCGCCCTCCTGCTCCGATGAGGCATTTCAGGAAATTGACGGATGAATTATCATTTGGTGGTGGAGATGAGCATCCTCTAAATCAACAACAAAGTGTTGACTTCGATGAAGAAAGAAAATCCAGCAACCATTCACTTTCTGGAGACTCAAGAGAAACGGATCACAATACAAAAGACCAAACGCATTACCAACGCAAAAAGGCGGAACGGATGTTTGTGCCGCTTGATGATAGTGACCCCATAAACAATAGCGGAAACGAAGAATCTAAGTCGAATGAAATCGAGCCACTCGCGGAAGCTTTTCGAAAGCGACACCCACGTTTCCACGAACGTGTTGCGGAGAATCAAGTTGCATCGAGACAGAAGCGAGAGGAAATCAATACTCAAATGCAGCAACAGCAGGAGGCAGCGGAAAAAACAATTCAGACACAAAACCAGCGTCCTACTTCACGAAATTTGAAGAAAGCTGAAAGTGGCATCAAACCGTCGACCAACGACACCGCGCCCTTAAACGACCAACAGCAATCTCTTCTCAACCGTTTAGCAACTGGTGAGCGTGTCAAAATATCAGCCCGTGAAATGAAAGAACGTAGCAGGCGGAACTATCAGCGCCTTCCTGAAGTAATCGAGCGGAAGCGGCAAGAAGAAGTGCTACGTCGGCGGCGACAGCGATTGGATGAATTACGCCAGCAGGAAAAAGTACGTACATGTACACACTGAGAAATAAAGAATGAGCCTCCTCATGCTAATTATTTTGTTATTATATCCAGGAGAGAAGATTGATACAGCGTCAGCGCAAGGAGCAGCAAAAAGCAACAGCAGCAGCACTGAGAGATGGCACCTTTTCTCGCTAGTTACTAACATTATTTAAGAGCAGATTCAGCATGAACATCGTTCAGCATAGAACATTATTTCTATCGCTCTCCGGAGCCATAGAAGAGTTCTAATGTCATTCGTCTTTGTCATCGCTTTTCTCAGAAAGTGTGGGGATGGTCTACGACATGCCACATCAGTGCAAAATGGTGCCATTAGCAAGAGAAAGCAGTAACATGCACTTTATATAGTGGAAAAACTTACCAGATCCGGTTTGAGGATTGCATGCATGACGCTGGAGCCAGCGAAAAGCGAGCCCAAGGTCGCACCAAAGAGAATCACGTACTGCTTGCCGGTCACCTTCATCTTTGTGACTGCTTGATGGATGGAACGTAGAGATCGTACATGCAATGTAATTGGACGAAAATATCTTGTCTTACGTTTTCATTGGATGAATTTCACTTTTTTTAATTCACTTGTAGTGCATAATGACGAGAATTGGACTTAGGGATTGAAAACGAAATGTGGCAGTCCTTCATGCGGCGTGGGTTTGCTACTGCAACAGCAGCAGCGAAGAAGAAGAAGCAGAACAAAGACACTCGGTTCGTGAAAGTGGGTCTACCACTGCTGTTATTCATTGTGGGTGGTTACGTGGGCTTGACACAGGTGTGTTCAATTGCTTCTTCTGACTGTTTATGGGAAGTCACTGATCTTTGTCTGAAGATGCTATCGACTAAGTTGGGCTTTTTTGTTTTTGTACATTTTCTGATTATAGTTTGTTGGTGGGAAATACGAAGCGCGTGATCATCAGATCAAGAGTCACGCAGCGCGAGCATTTGATTTGGAGGAAGAGTACAAGGTACGTTGATGGTATTACTAGGCACATAGTTACTCAAATGGAAATTGGTCTCGAGCAAGTTAATGAGTGTGATCTAACCTGAATGTGCTCGGCTTCCCTTAGAAAATCTCCAAGAAGCTCGTCTTGGACGACTTTGAGATCAAGCCTGTGCCGAAACCAAACGAAAAACAACAGTGAACAGACCGACAGAAATGATAGACAAACATACATCTCCATCACATACATAACATGTGCACAGATGATGGATAACAAATAATATATACGCAAATACGTTGGCGCCGAAAAAGCTGCAATGACAAGCGCTTTCGCAACGAATAGATCGCATGGAATTGGCCTCGATATGATGTTGCAGGAATACATGGTTTTGGTTCAAATGTCACACCTTGTTTTGATATTTGTGTCATTAAGTGTGCCATCCATTATTCACACAAGAAATGGGGAGACGGCGATCGAAATGGAAAGACAAGGCGGCGGATCGTGGCAGTTTACTGCTACACGCTGCCAAAACGGGCAACTGCACTGCTTTGGATGAACTCCTAAATGATGCAGAGCTTACACCCGAATCCGACGAGGGATTTCACACGCGCAATAACTTCCTCCAGCTCACACAGGACCACAACGGCTCCACGGCGCTCCACTTGGCCGCAAGTGAAGGACATGAAGACATGGTCGCCAAGCTACTAGCACTTCGTGCGGGGGAGATCCATTTAGGAGGCGGTCGAAAGAAACACGCTAGAACGCCGCTACATGAAGCAGCGATGAATGGCCATTTGGCGGTTTGTAAATTGCTAGTGGAGTACGGGCTGTTGGTGGACTGCCACACTACAAGAGGACGGACGCCACTCATGTACGCTGTCAAGCGTGGTTATTTGGATGTGGTGGGATATTTCGTACGAGAATGTGGCGCTAACGTGAACGAGCAGAACGAGATGGGTGTCACACCGGTTTATATTGCCAGCCAAGAAGGGTTGCGCGAAATGGTGGAGTTGCTTGTGGCTGAGGGAGCGGACGTGAATATTTGCAATCGTACGCATCATTCGCCGCTGCATGAGGCTGTCGCGGGAAATCATTTGGACGTCGTGGCGTTTCTATTGGACCACGGTGCAGACAAGTACGTCGTCGATGCGATGGGCGTTACCATTTGGCACGAAGCCGCAGGGAATGGGTCTGTGGATCTGCTGGATCTGCTGCTAAAGTATGAAGTTTCCCTGAATCCGCAGGGCCAGGACCAAGTGGATATGGTAATGGCACGCCATCCGTTCCATTACGCCGCTGTAGAGGGAAAAGCAACGTTTATACAGAAAATGCTTGAGAAACAGCTCGTGGATGTGAATTTAGTAGATGCCGACCAGTGCACTGCGATGTATTACGCCGCTGCGAATGGCCATGCCGATGTGCTACAGGTGCTACTGGAGGCAGGAGGAGACCCGAATCTCATGTCAATCCGGCGGTCGCCATTGCATTGTGCTGTGGAGTGGCGACGCGTCGAGTGTGTGAAGCTGCTGGTACAGCATGGCGCCTCGCTGAATGCAAAAGACAAGGACGCACTCACGCCCGTCGACATCGCGCAGCAGAAACAGTTTGAGGAGCTGGTTGCCATTATGACCACCTCTTAAGTTCGATTCTGATCATAGTAAAATACTCGATGCGTATTTAACGCTATCCACAAAACAATTCGAATTTAGATGAATGCTATACGGTACAGTCGCCCAACCGAGGAAGAGGGTCTACTATTGTGGGTAGCTGGCTTTCTTTTTTCTTGTTTGGGTGAAACTCCATTACCATTAGGAACGAGAAGGAAGAGGCACTAGAGGCAGCAGCATTCCCGTTCTCTCTCGGCTTATTACACATTCTCCTCCAGCCAGGACAGCAGATAGACGTCTATAGTACTTTCCCCCTCGATCTACTCATCATCTCCCTTCGTGTATTGCGAAAAATGACTTCCATTGCGGCTTCACCAGGTGAGATTCCACGGCTCCATGTGATCGTAGCTTTTGGCAGCAAAAGCGCTAATTATGATATTTGGCACGTATAATAGCATACCCTGAAGGCTTGAAGAAGCGGTCACGGCTGCTGTCGCCCGAGTCATATGAACTACCTCGAATGAAGCGCTTCCGTGGTACAGCGGAGGGTGACGACACTACCACTGGCGCTACTACTGGTGGAAGCACAGCGAGCGACGTTTTAAAGTACACACAGCGCCATGTGGACTACTTTGAGCAGGTGAAGCAGGGCGAAATCGCTCGAATCAGGTGCGAATGCGAGTATATTTTGGCAGATTATCTGCTCACTTCATATAATTAATTTTTTTTAATGATTCTTTTAAACGACAGAGCTGAATATGAACAATACATCATGAAGAAAGATGTGGAGTTCCAACGCTGTCGACAAGAGTTGATGCACGCGCATGAACGCACAATAGTACAGGAAAAAGAAGTGGAGCGGTTGCAGGGTGAGAACAAGCTTTTGAAGCGCGCCATCGCGATCCAGAACCAGCAGAAAGAAGAATGTCAGGAGGAAAACACGATGCTAAAGGGGCTCGCAACACAGGCGGCAGAACACATTAAACGTCTTGAGCAGACAAACTACGCGCTGCGGGTGCATCTTCAGACGAGCACAAGCACTGGGGTGGACCACTCGCAGCCACCAAATGTGTTTTAGAGAACCACCACCGCCCCACTCATCGTCATTCTCATTCTTTTTATCTATCTACCTGCGTTGGTGCGTGTGTGTGCGCGTGCATGTTGTGGCTGTTGGTGCGGAGACAAATACGGAATGGACTATAGAAGAGTCTCATAATCGTACAAAAAGAAGGAAGGGAAAATGACGAAGGATGCATTCATTTGTCAATCGCTCATGTCCAGCCATTCAAGTTTAGCATCAACATCTTCACCAAGAAGATGGAACAGTCAGCAGAAAACAGCAGCGAGCTCTTTTTTTAATTTTATTTTTTTACTATGTAGACGTCTTTCTTTACAGCGCAAACCAAAGTCGCGTCTTCTTTCATTTTGCGACGGATACATGATAATGGAAACTGAAGAAAAAAATAACAGGAAACACCAACTTCTATATGTTCATTGTCTTCATATGCTGTCCCTACTTGTCCTTCAGTAGTTCTACAGACTCTGCTTCTTCTTCCATCGACTCTTCACGGTGCAAATCCGCTGATAATTGTGACGCTGACGCTGCACGAGCACGCGCGATGTCCTGGAAACCAAACAAAGCTTTCAATTCACTACGGAAGAAGAACATCAACAACAATACTGCAGCGGCTCCGATGGCTGTGTACAATTGACGACGCTCTCGCGCGGCATTGTAGTCGTCGATGTGGTCATAACGATTCTTGAGATGATACGGCAGTTCAAACTGTGACCGCTTTGGCCAGATTGAGAGGAAAAGCTCATGGAGGATCTGATTCACCGACTTGGACGGAAATTTCATGTCGTCGTTAATGCAGACAAACTTGGTTCGTCTCGCGCGCGTGCCCATCATCTGATTCCAGGCGAAGCGGTAGTTGTCGCTCAACATGTGGAACGTCACTTCATCCTCCGGCATGATCTCGTAGAGTTTCTCTTTTCGCACATTCTTCAGCAGTTTCTCCACGATATCTGGACATGACTCAAGATGCTCGAGTGTAATGTGTGGTGAGAGAGACTCAGAGACGCGCATAGTGCCTTTCGCCGTCGAGTGTTCGCGCACTTTTTCCTGTTTTGGAGGCTGTAGACACTCTTTCACTTCCTTTACGTACTTATCTGGCGGATAATTACCGTAAGCCAGACTCGCGACAGTCAACACTTCGTTTTCGTCTAAAATACCATTGCGATTCACGTCCAAGTACTCGTGCCAAATTTGTTGGATAGTCGGAGGGTGTACTTTGTGTCGGTTGATCAGGTAGTGAAAGTAGGAGAAACTGAACTGCATGTCCTGAGGATGACGGAAGCGATGCGACGAAGTGGCTTCATACTCCTTCGGCCATCGCTCTTTCATTTCGCGGATAATCTGTTTTTTCAACAAAAATGGCATATGTGATGGCACGCGACGTCGTTCTGAAGCTTTCCCAAAGGCACGATTGTAGAGTTTGTTGACAAAACGTAAGGAGTCTCCAAACGTATCTTTCGATAGCAACGCCTGTGCGTTCTCTTCTGAAATTGGTGGAGGGATCTCAACAGCTATGAATTCTGCACAAACGTCTTCATACTCAATGTGATCCACGTCTTGATCGGTTTCCTCAACAGTGTCGACACCTGCAAATGATTTGAGGCGCTCCACAGCCTTATGCATCCATTCCTGGGTTGTAAATATCAATCCTCCTGCAGCACGTCGTGCTTCCTCTTCTTGGAGAAACTCTTCTCGAAGTGCCAGTCGTCGTTTCTTTGCTTCACAGGCGATTCGACGCCCTTCCCGTTCGTTCTCTGCCTTCAGCGCAGCAGCTTTTTGTTCTTCGTCTTCTTCATCCACTGAATCCCAAACGGGCACTTCACTTTTCTTACAGATACGAGGACGCATCCCAACCATCCGTAACGTAGCATCTACACATGTCCACTCGAGCTCCAATAATGCGGGATTTCCTCCTGTGTAGGGCTCGTACACAATCTCTGGTTTTGGAGGATTCTGTAAAGCAATGAGTGTTGGTTTGTGGACAACCACTTGTCGATGCGGGAAGAAATGCCCCATCGCCAAAACAAAACAGTACCGTTTCGGATTGTCTACTTCCGCATCAAAGAAGCACAGCTTTCCGTCCGCGACTTGGGGACTATTGAATAGAGTAGAAACAGCAGTATTGTCTAAGCTTGAACTATCCATATGCTCATCGCTGGCTGTCGAATAATTATGGGATTCGTCCACTGCTTCATATAAACCTGATATTTCACCCACAGGAACATTATCGCCTTCTTTGTGTTCTTCATTTTGTGTCTTTTCGATCACTCCCTCAACCTTTGATGCACGTTTTGCCTCAGCGGTGCAGGTCTCATCTCCAGCGTCGCAATCTAAATTAACATTAGATGGATCGCTCGACTCCCGTTCATGTTCCTCTTCCCATTCTATTGTCCGGAAAGTTGGTATTGAGATGGTAACAGTGATCCCTTCAGAGCCTACGAGATGGCAAAATGGTATCTGATTCGGTTCTACTTCCGTTTCTTTTGCATCCTCCACAATCATCGTCCCGACTACGTCATCTTTGTCATTTTCGTTCAGCAAATCGAAGGAAAACGTAGATGAAGGTTTTTTCCCTTCCTCTCCGTTTACATAATCAAGAGAATCAATATCTCCAACAGATACCTCTGTGTGAGCATTAGAATCTACAATAACATCGACTGGCTTATCTGAAGAAGACTGAATTTGCTCAGAAATTACGCCATCGTTTTTTGTATCCTTGGCCTTCGGCGGGAGGCGTACAATGCATGACTGATAGTCACTCCAATCTTGGTCTTGTTCTTCATGCAGACGAAGAGTCAAATCCATTCCGAGCGTAAGTATTTCACCGTCCTTTAACTGTTTCCCGGTGACGTTGAAGGGCAGGAAAATTTCTATGAGCGGCATCTCCTCATGCAAAGTAACCTCGTGATCCACCACTTCTGCCTTCATTTCTTGACTGACAGATTGGAAGGTTGCTTGGCGGAATCCAAATGGTAGCCTGATATTTTTCGGTCGAATAGATGTATTATGAAAAGTCGAAAATCCGCTCGAATCATTCGCCGTGCTTGTCTCCAGTTTCATCATCTTGTGTCCTCGAACGAGCGAAAAATCCACTGAAATGTACGTCCCATTCATGTCTGTGCCTTCGACAGTGAATTCAGCACTGTTGGTCATTGGGTGACCCTCATCATCACGTCCAAACACGAGCAACAAGAGCATTTCCGTCTCGTACACAGACGCATAACGCACTAAGTCGTCATTATCATGGGAGGCACTAACGATACTCCCATTAACACCAAAGACATCGGTCAAATTTAAATACGTCGAGTTGATTTCCAGTGGGACTTGCATCAACGTGTCGTTGTGTTTGATCTCTGCCGAATAGAGATCTTCCAGCAGCGTCACACCACAATCACCACCATCAAAGCCACAGGAACTAATGTTGCATGCATGCTGACAATGTCCATCGCCGAGCCACCGGTACATGCAGGAGCCAAGGCAGATGTGATCACCTAATTTCGGTGGTTTCGGCTGTGCGTCTTGAATGCTGGCGATCTTTGCAGCGTCACACGTTACTTCTCCATCCTCGCTCACATCGCAGCCGCAGTCGCCCATGTCAAAATCACAGCCCGTCACATTACAGAGCTTGTCGCAGCGACCATTGCCGAGCCAGCTTTCCCAACATCCTTCTGCGCACAATGGTGCTTCCCATGCAAAGTACGCCTTCTGGACACCCGTTTGGCTGATGAAATCCTCTGGAGCGACATATGACCCTAGAAACACGTCATCATTGAAGTACAAAAATGTTTCACTGAGCGCAGGAATCCCATCCAAATTCCATTCGATCGCTGGAGAGCTAAACACCGGGAGATGGGATTTGTTAGCGAAGATATCGGCATGTTTGACGATCTGGATCTTGGGGCTTTCAATATTGAGCCACGATGGGATCTGGCCATCTGTGACGACGTAGATCTGTCGCACCCATGGCGCGTACTTCTCAAGTGATCGCAGCGAGTACCGCAGCTCCTCATTATCCCGGAAGCGGTTGTCGGCATTTGAGTCATCCTTACCCTTGATCTTGTTCTTCTCCTCTTCCGCGGCGTTCCTCTTGGGCAGCGGCTGACCCGTGAGCGACGCAATCCAGTGCTTGTGCCAGAACTCCTTCTCAGCTTTCCATCGGGGGTCTGTACCATTCACCCACGTGTACACAACATCTATTGGGCCATATGAGAGATATGTGTCCGCAAGTACGTTGCCGATGTTGTGACGATCCACGGGTCTCCACTCGCGTAGGAAATTCGCACACGACACACCTAGCACTACCACTAGTAACAGCAACAGGCGGTTCACAGATGAGGATGTTCCTGCTACCACTATGGGCTGCCCATCCGACGGCAATGACCGCCGCGCTCGAGTCATCACTTCGGTCTTTTGATTAATGCGTTTGTGTGGTAATTGAACTTTAATTGATGAGGTGGCCTGGATTCATAGATCAAGCACAACTAGAGTATTACCTCTTATATATTATATATGGTGTGTGCCACACACAATATACCATTGAATCAATGGGTTAAGTATTGACATTAGTACCGTTAAAATTGATACTATGAACAATCAGTGAAGGCAGAGAATGGAATTGAATGAGATATGCTCTATTTGGGGGAATACATGTTCGAGTTTGCTACAATAGTAATTAAATGGTTGCTGTTGCTGTGCGGCTTCTATCTATCTACGTCTCTCTCTCTCTTCATTTGACCTATGACGTCAAGTATTGATCAAGCGATTCTCCAGAAATCTCCTCGATCTGCTTAATCACGGCGTGACACGTGTGTTCCACTTCGGGATCGTTGTCCTCCATTAATTCGGCCAGGAACGGAATGCTCTCAGGTAGCATCGCCAAGAACTCGTCACCAATCACTTGGTAGCATTTCTCCACAGTCTTGAGCGTTGCTAAACGGATAGCAGCACAATCACTACGCGATTTCATTAGTACAGCATAGTGCAGTGGTTTCCACAAAATGTCACTCTTCGCCGCCCATGCCAAGTTAGCGACACATGGAGCAACAACGTCGAACATAAATGTCTTCACAGACCCGTCGGCGTACTTGAGAATGTCGAAAACATCCACCAGCGGTGTCATTACCATATCAAAGCGCTCTTTCTCCATGAATCCATCGCTGTCGTGCACAAAGCAGCCACTCAGTGCGTGGACAGTGGTGCGGAGTAGCACCAACTGTGCCTCGCGTTGGATCTCGTCGACCACCTTACCATTTGCTACGAATGTTTTGCTCATCTTGGTCTTCTTTGTAGGCGGTTCTTTCGTTTCCACTGCAAAGAAGTCATCCTCATCTTCTGAAGAAGAGGCATCAGCAGCACCTTCAATGCTTCGAAGTTTCTTCTGGGTCAATACCAGTCGACTCTCTTGCAGCGCTCTTGCCAAGAATTCCAGCACATGCGCGTAGTAGGGAACAAAAATACCGCGTAGGCGCTCCGACAGCTTGACTAGCAGCTTGAAGAAGACAATCCGTCGAGAAATATCATCACCGCCAGTACCAGGTAATTTCGCTTGTGCCCATTCAAAAATCTTAAGGAACAATGGCTTCAATTGCTTTTCGCTCAACTTCAAGATGAACTGCACCAGACATTCAAGAATATCGTCTTCCACAACGTCAACGTCTTGTAATTCGCGTGAATGCACGCGCCGCGCATCTAACGAGACAACGAAGAAGCGTGCAAACGCTGGCAAGTATTGCCGCAACGACGGTGCATCCAAAGACGTAACGACGGTCGACACAATGGAAAAGAGTTTTTCTACGCTCAAATCGCCTTGACGAAGTGCATACTCGTAGACACCAAAGAGATTTGGTAAGAGATGACGCAACTCAACATGATTACACAAGTTGAGCAAACTACAGTCAACAGAAAGGAGTACTTGCGCATTGGATGGTTTGGTCGATAAAAGTGTCGGTGCGAGCAGGGATTGCACAATCTTAGACAAATATGGAGCCAAAAATTGCGGGATTTTGTCTGTAAACACTTCCAACGAGGCCAAGAGACATTGCAGGACTGTATTCATACCGCTTGGCTTCACACCCTTCTCGTCCGCATCTCTGGTTTTTCCTGAGCAGAAATCGATTGCAGCGAGCAGCTTTGGGAAAAATTTGGGCAACAATGGAAAGACCAATGGCCCAACCATACGACATATAGACGAGATGCACACAAAGGCACATCCCATCAAATGCAGGGTTGTCGAAGTCGCTGTCGCAGCGTCCACGTCGACATACTTGACAATTGTTGGCAAGCATTTTTGGAATCGCTTCGAATGATCTAGAGCAAAATTTCGAGCTAAAATGTCGACACTCAGCAATGCCGTCTGAATATTAGCGCTGTTCTCGCTCCCGTCTGCATTCTGAAGAATCACATCAAGCTCATCCAGCATATCAACAAAGAGCAGTTCTTCACCAGAAGTTAACGAATTGCGCTCTTCTTGCAGTCGTTCATTAAAGAGCTGCATTGCTTTCTTTCGCACCAAGCTATTCTCGTGGTGTAACAGCTCGCTGATGACTGCGACAAAGCCAGGGGTCGATAATAATTGCTGCAGCGCACTGAGGATCTCAATCGTTTCCGCAGCCAATGAGGTCCAAAATCCATCGTCCTCATGCAAGGATTGTTCACGTGCTACACGGCGGAAGTACAACAGGACAACTTGAGCCAACATTAAATAGTTTTGTTGTAGCTGGTCTTCTTCCTCCTCGTTTGCTGTATCGTCATCCTTTCCCACATTGAGAATCTTATGATGTAACTCACGTGCTTGGAGATGGGAAGAAACGAACGCGACTAATGCCGTGTTGAGTTGGCGAGCCAGCGACTTTAACTTGATCAATTGTGCATTAAATGAAAATTGTTCGTAGATCTCTTCTTCTTCATCATCAAGCTCGTCTGTATCGGTATCCGAGTCCTCAATAACGTTAGGCAACAAATCACGTGCCATTCGTAAGATCATCACCAGTGAAGAAATCTGAACCGAGCAGTCAAACGTGAAACACAATTGATGGGCAAAGGCCGTTAAGTCCGTTTGTTCGTCACCTTCAACACTTTTTTGCACCAGTGCAACCACACAATACGGAAGCAAATTCTTTCCCAATGCTTCCATGAGAACATTAAATAATGATTCTCTTCGCCGGCTTGGGATTTGATCGTATGCATCAACAAAAATGCGAATAAATTGCTGTGGAGAGATTAGCTTCGTCTCTCTCTCTTCCAAAATGTGTGGCACAGCGGATTTGACGATTGTTTCCAATACATGGAATGAATACTCATCATCTTGATTGACGGAACCGGCGCTAACAAAACTTAAAATTTTCTCCAATGACTTGAGCACACTTACAGGGTGTAGATTAACAAGAGAGCTAATGAAGAGCAGCGCTTCATTTCTGGTTTGTGGAGATGAAGTTCGGCCAAGACAATCCAAGGTATGCTTGACAAGAATTTCCGGTTCTGCTGCAACACTTTGGTTTCTACCTTTCTTCGTTGGGACTACAGTGCTGGAATGAGACAATAAGCTCACTTCGCACACACGTCGCAAACACCCGAAGAGAACCTGCAGTATATAATCAGAGACTACATTTTCATACTGCGGCGAGCAGAAGAGTTCAAGAACCGTGCATAACGTCCTCAACAGTGTATTTGCGGCATCAGGAGACTCATTTGAACTCGTGGCACTGTCCACTTTCACTGCCAAAACTTCCAAAATGCAACTCAGCTCTTGAATAGTGGTTTCTGCCTTCGAATTAGCGCCGTTAATTTTCACGGCAAGTTCTTGTTCCAAAAGTCGAATAAAAATTTCATATTTCAATGGCAAGGCGCTCAAACAATGAATGAGCTGGGATACCACGGCTTCATCCGCAGCCATCAACAGAGTGAGAAGCCTATTAACCAATACATGCTGGGATACATCATCCAGGGCTTCATAATATGCTGATGTGAGGTGAGAAAGAGCAAAAAGTTGAATCTGCTGCAATCGTGCGGAGTTCCCTTTGTCAGACTGCAAAACTGCAAGTAAAGCATCCAAGAATACTTTCGAGATGACTGGTTGTTTTCTTTCGAATTTTACGACGGCAGTTTCTGTGTTGAGATAATGGTCAAGGAAGGTGTTCAACAGTTTTGCTTCTTGTTGCTGTCCAGAGAAACCCGCAAGAGTTTGCTGGAAGTAGTCGATTGACTGAGCCCAAAACGTAGAATCCTTGACATGAGACAGCAGGTTCAGTAGCTTGACTCCGATAGTAATCTCGTCGCTTCTTGCAGATGTCACAAAATTCATCAATAATTGATAAAATGACACACTTTCTTTTGGGCGGTCATTTCCGTAGACACCGCATAGAGTTGTAACGGCATTCAGATCCATCAAAATATCTTGCTTTGCTTGTAGCAAGTAGACGGATACATCATATAAAGACTGCAGATCCTTCGATTTGGCAGAACCCAACAAGTCTCCACCGGAAGCAATCCAGCGATCTATGCACGTCAACGCGGATTGACGAACCGTCTTATGAGGGTCTGATAGCGCAACAAGCACACTTGGTACGACGTACACAACTTGTTTCAGCTCCTGTTCACTGTCCGTGCCTTGGAAGCCTTCAAGAATAGCGCTAATGATATCAAGAGAGCGGCTCTTAGCGAGTAATAACAATACATCATTTGAATCTGATCTTGATGTGGCCAACCGAGCCATTGTAGGAAGTATCTCATGCTCCAGATCATCATGGAAGATACCAAGCAAGCAGGTTTGAATGTCAATAAATACTGGTGAAGGCGACTGGAGTAATGTGCCAACACACGAATCAAAGTCATCTCGAGAAACAACAAATGTATCCCTTGCGACTTCACAGAGCATATTGGCAACTCTGACTACCCAAGCTTTGCTCCGATTGGATACCGGCTGTTCACATACTCGCACAAACTCTTTCTTGAGTATAAATCGAAAAGACTGATCCAGAGTGAGCTGTTGCTCTTTCGAGTTCTTCGCATTCAGTAGATGCTTTCGCGCAGCGTAAAGAGTTTCGATGAGACATTGTGTCAGTGGTTTTGTATTCACTTCAGTTGGCTGAGACCAACCCAAGCAGTATGGAAGCAGACCCTGGATGTCACCGGCTAATGTACGACCGAAGCAATCCATCAGCGCCTGAAGTGTCAGATTATTCGTTGTTGATAGTTCTGTAGCAGCAACTGAGAACTGATGGTCGAGTTTCACAACCCAGCTCCACACCTTCTCGAATGGGATGACGTTTTTTGTTTGCTCGGAATCTACCGGAATAAACGTGAGCAAGAGAACCAAAATTTTTGCGTCCATATGGTCGGACATCGCCTTTCTGAATTTCTCCAACATGAAGTTCATAACCGCATCCAGCACCGACAAGTTGAAAGACCACTTGCGAGTAACTTGAACCAGCGTCTCAAACACTTTCTTCGATGGGCATATATCGAGCAACAAGTCGCCCAACGAACTCGTTGAAACAAATTTGACAATACGCTCACTATCGTCCAGCAAACGACGTAACAGGACGTTTCCATTGATGAGAATACCTTCAGTGGACTCAGTTGTTTTGTAATGCTGCTCCAGTGTGCCAAGTGCCTGGTATCGTGTGTGTTCTGTAGCGTGATCTAATGCCACTGCTAGGGATGTCTTGGCATCCGTATGTGACGGTAAGAAATGAGCCGAGTTGGTCACGTTTCCGAATGTTTCCATCAAAAATTTGTTCATCCTCTTCTTCATCTTCTTTTCCTGATGGATCATCGTGATAGTCGTGACTGCAGCGTCAACTTTGCTGACATGCTTCTTTCCGAGCGTAACCAGTGCACTCCCAAATGCCTTCACCGACTCACTCTCTAGATTAAACTCCTCTGCTTGCGCACGTTCGAGTAGTTTTCCTGCCAACTCTTCTGCGAATTCGTCCACTGTAATGAGATTGTCAATCATTGCTTGTAGCAACTTGTGACTTGCATCCTGGTTGGCGGACATTTCATCAATGAGATATAGTGCCAAGAGATGCACAAACGTGGTCGATTCATAATTTGCAGCCGCGTCACCTAGAAACTCTGCAATGCCTTCCATTTGCACCACATACTTGCCTACACCTTTCGAGATGCGAAAGGATGGCTGGGTCTGGGCGATATAAATCATACACAGCAAAGCGTTCATTTGTGTACCAGACTGTACATACTTGACCAAATATTTGACGAGTGTATCTACCACACGTTCGGTCAGGATCGCCTTCGACGCTAACTTAGTGATGATCATGTAGGCAGAGGCCTGTAATTCTGGAAACGTCTTGGCTTTCAGCGCCTCCAGGAGATGCGGAATGAGCCATCGTAGCATTTCTTCCCGGACCTGCGCGGTTTCGAGCATCTCTAGCGTGACTAATGTGTAAAGCGAAATGATTTTCGTGTTAGATGCGCCGATGCGCGTCGCGGCTTCAAAGATAAATTCGACCACCGAGGAATCGTCCAATGCACGCTGTACCAATGCAGCTCTCAAAAGCGGTTCGCCGTGCGTCTTCACCTGCAACAGAAACTCCCATCGGGTGTTGTGAATGTGCAAAATGCGCACCATCTTGGCAAACCATGGCGATTCATGGTAGCTAATGATCATGGCCATAATGCGGTCGACATTGTATCGGTGGATCTCATATCGCCGTACAAGGAATTCCAACACCTTATGCGTTGCAGGAAGCAAGAAATACCCGCTAAGTGCATCCAATACAGTCGCTAATGTCGCATTCAGTTCCTGATCTTCTTGTTTCGTGACCTGCGCGCGATGGAAATGGATGCGTTGACGACTGAAGAGCTGCGCGATTTTGGTATTGTTATCAAACTGGTCAAACTTGGCGTCCAGTTGCTTCAGTTCTAATAGCCCATTCCACGCGAGATTGTAGAGCGTTTCATCGTCGATGAGCGCAGCCTCGCGTGGGTCATAGAGGAAGGTGTTGGTCTTCTGTTTGCTACCGCCGCCAGCCTCACGCAGGGCCTGTAATTGCGCGGCGAGCGAACCACTCATCCCTCTCGCTTATCGATTTCCGATACAAAATGCAAGAACAGACCTGATGCTGTCGTTTCGATTGGCGGATATTTACTTGAAAATTGTATAGTATACAAAAATTAAGTTATCACGGAGGTGACTGGCTAACAGGCAAGTGGGTTGGTGGACCGCAATGAGCGGATCCACTCCGCTTTCCCCTAACCGCGTGCGGATGGATGTCAGCCAAGTGCCGAATGTCCGGATACCATCCGGTTATGATGCGTTCACTTGAAGTTCTTCCCGTAATCATCAGAAAGAGAGGCAATTAGAGGAGGCCGACAGAACCAACGAACCAACGGAAGGAAGAACGGGGATCATGAGCTCGATGATCAAGCGCGTGGTGGCGCTGTCAAAGGCGACACCCGCAATACGTCTCTTGTCGACTACCGCACCTACTTACCCACAATATGTCAAAATCGTGGAAGTCGGGCCGCGTGATGGATTACAGGTACCAAACAACTGATATGACCGATTGGATCTAAATGCATTTGACCATGCAATTTTGTGTTTGCGCTGGTGAAACAGAATGAAAAAACGGTGATAAGCACAGCAGATAAAGTCAAATTCATCAACTTGCTATCACAGACGGGACTCGCTGCGATCGAGGCAACAGCGTTTGTCTCCCCAAAATGGGTTCCACAGGTAAATCTTTTTTTAATCTGTTCCTTTGTTTTCGATTACGAGCATGAACGAGTGTTTTACCTCTGATGTTTGGCATAAAATACGTAGATGGCTGATAATTCGGACGTTATGAAGAGCATTGATCGTAAAGACGGCGTGTGGTATCCTGTGCTTACTCCGAATATCAAGGTTGGCTTGCTGGTGACGCGATTTAGTTGGTTAATCCGCTCTGTTAAGCTCAACTGGGATTTTTTATTTATAGGGTTTTGATGCTGCGGTGTCTGTTGGTGCTCAAGAGGTAGCCATCTTTGGCGCTGCATCTGAAGCATTCAGTCAAAAGAATATCAACTGTTCCATCGAAGAGAGCTTGGAGCGTTTCCGTCCAGTATGTGAAAAAGCGCAACAGCTGGGAATACGTGTTCGAGGGTAAGTTCAAGTGACTTGTGCCAGTGTACCGTTATTGTTTGGGAATTACATTTTATATTTGCAATCGATAGATATGTTTCATGCGTGTTGGGATGTCCTTATCAAGGGCATGTGGATCCTGAGACGGTGGCTATGGTCGCCAAAAGAATGTTCGACATGGGCTGCTATGAAATTTCATTGGGTGATACCATCGGAGTTGGCAATCCAGGTAAGCGAGCGATTCTATTTCATTATCCTTCCAATGTGAGTGCGACATTTTCATACACCAACAATTCTGGGCTACTGCTTTGGCTTTGTTCAGCGTCTACCTTAGCGATGATCCATGCTACCAAAACGGTGGTGCCTGTGAAGCACCTTGCTGTTCATTTTCACGACACATACGGTCAAGCATTACCCAACATTCTCGTCGCTTTGCAGGTACGAAGCAAGCATCCCCCTATTTTTCATAGTCGAGCTCTGTACTGATCATCATCTTGGGCGGAATTATGTAGGAAGGGATCTCTGTCGTGGACAGTTCCGTAGCTGGATTAGGTGGTTGCCCATATGCCAAGGGCGCCTCAGGGAATGTCTCCACGGAAGACGTTCTCTACATGCTGCATGGAATGGGCATCTCCACTGGCGTGGATCTTCAAAAAGTGATGGAAGTGGGAGAGTTCATCAGCAACCTCTTGGGTCGGCCAACCAACTCCAAGGTAGCGCGAGCAATGGCACCGAAAAGCTCTTCCTCTAGCCGTTTGTAAGCTTGTGTCCTTGACCAATTGAATATAATGACAGTCAATGATTGCGCTCTTCATTGTTACAGTTTTGGATAGGTTCAACGTATAATACTTTCTAAATATGACCAATCATATCTCTAGCTAGTTATTTTCAACCAATCAGAGCATTATAGAATGTAATGTTATTATGTCGTTTACTGTCGCAGCAATGGTTCCGTTCTGAAAAAATGGCACATGTTCTTCTCATCCTCAGTGCCAAGTGAGGCGAAATGGGCGCAAGTTCATCCAAGTCCCAGGGCAAGAGTCGCTCCAATTCTACTGCTAGCAGCGCCCAAGGGCAGACTACACGCAGTAATATCAAAGATCAGATCACATCCAAGGACAAGGCGATTCTAGACCTTAAAAATGCCCGTGATCGCCTCCGTAAGTATCAGATTCGACTGGACATCGAAGCCCAACAGTTACATGAAAGTGCCAAGAGATTGTTGCAGGCCAACAAACGGGTACGATGAGAATGCACTCGGTGTCTTTGATAGCATTGTTGCGTCAATGTTGGTGATTCGATGGATGCATGCGTGTGTAGGATCGAGCGAAATTGGCGCTCAAGCTGAAAAAATTCAAGGAACAGCAGATGATGAAAGCAGATGAACATCTCATTCAAGTATTAGAGATGCTGGATACCGTCGAATGGGAAACACAGCAGCTGCAGGTGTTTGAAGGACTGAAAGCTGGCAATTCTATCCTCAACGCTATTCACAAGGTGAGTAGTGGTATCACTTTGTTGTTGGTAGAACCGACTCGTACGCTCACATTATGTTTAAAACAGGAAATGACGGTGGAAGCTGTAGAAGAGTTAATGCTTGAAACTGAAGAAGCTCAACAGACTGCTAATGTAAGCTTTGCTGTAGCTATTATCGTGTTCGAAGCTTTTCTTGTATTGACGAGTCTCTATTGTGTACTTCTACAGGAGATCAGCCGGTTGATTGGTGGCAGTTTGACTGTAGAAGATGAAGACGCAGTGCTCAGCGAACTCGCAGAAATTGAGCGCTTGGAAGCGGAAGCTTTTGCTAGTACCATACCAGAAGCCCCCACAACTCCTCTCACGACAGGTATGTATATACCTTTCTATCTTTCGAGTCTGATTTAGTAGTCCAAATCTAATTCGTTGCTTACAGTAGATCAAGTCATGCCCGAGATGATACCAATCAAGTCAAAGAAACTGGAAAAAAAGCTCTCCAATGTGCCTATTTTGGGGTAAAGGAGACAGTGAATGACAAATGAGTTTTTGTCGGTCATTATCGCCCATCTTTTGCATAGCTTTGGCAAGAAAGATGTTGTCCTAGAATTCGTACTTGATACAAACGTTGCTGTACGTCTAAAAATCTGAGTATGAGGTGGACCACACTATATGATGCATATCCTGACCTGTCGCTGATTTTTGGCACCCAACGCTCTCTACTGTACGTTTTGTGATCCCAAGAGAACGGTTTTGTTCATCTGCACCGGCCGCCGTATCGCAGTCATTTATAAATTCAACGATCGCGCCGTCGTCATCAGTCGCACACAGCGAGAGTGCAGGAACGCCAAGTTTTCTGTTCTTCCACCAAGTGGAATTTACTCATCCATGACGGACTGCGAGTACTACACAACAACATGCGATCAGGAGCGCTTCTGGATGTATCTCTCCATCTCATTGTTGCTCGTCTGTGCAGCAGGGATGATGGCGGGGCTCACCATGGGGCTGCTCTCGCTTGATATTCTCAACATGCGGATTCTGGAGATGGAAGGCACCGATGCACAGAAGAAACATGCTTCAAAGGTGCTGCCGTTGCTGACACAGCACCATTTCTTGCTCGTGTCATTGCTGCTCGTGAACGCTGCTGCCAATGAAGCGTTGCCCATTTTCCTCAACAAGCTCGTGCCTGAAGCGACATCCATTATCTTGTCGGTTACATGTGTGCTGCTGTTTGGCGAAATCATTCCATCGGCAGTATTCACAGGCCCAGATCAGTTGCGAATCGCAGCTGGTTTGGTGCCCTGTGTGCGTGTGCTGATGCTGCTGGCGTCACCAGTGGCGTATCCGATCAGCATGATACTCGACATGTGTCTCGGAGCAGACCATGATCCAGCGCAATACAAGCGACGTGAACTGAAGGCTCTGATTGCGCTGCAACGAGAGAACAATGCCGTGCGCAAGAACTTTGTGCGGACGCTGCGGAAGGATTCCAAACACGGCACGCATTCTGCTGTGCCAATGATGACGCCACGTACAGCTCGAGTTCATAAATATCGAGAGTCTGCACAGGGCACAGAATTATTGCTCGACGAAGTCACGATCATCCACGGCGCATTGGATTTATCGGCGAAGACCGCTTCGGAAGTGATGGTGGTGATGGACAATGTCTATATGCTCGAATACGATACGAAGTTGGATGCAAACATGTTGGCGGACATTCTGGCGTCGGGTCGGAGTCGAATTCCCGTATACAAAGGCAGGAGATCCAATATTGTTGGATTACTATTGGTGAAACGACTGATAGTCGTTGACCCTGCAGACTGTCGACGCGTTGGCGAAGTTGGTCTGCGGAAACCTATGCTGGTAGATGCAGATGAACCATGTTATGCCATTTTGAACGAGTTCCAAAAGGGGAAGTCCCATATTGCACTTGTTACAAATTATCGACGATTAGTCAAACGGTGTTGGGATGAAGGGAAAGATCTTCCACAACACGTAAAATTTTTGGGAATTATTACCATCGAAGACGTCATTGAAGAACTGATCCAGGAAGAGATTCAGGACGAGAGTGATGTGTACGTGAACGATATCGTCAACTACTGGAAGAAGAAGGCAATAGACAAGGATGCCGACGAAACTAATCCGCATATTCCTCATGATGGTTTCGTTGACCAGAGACTACGCGTATTAGCAGAACGAGCGCGTCGCCGTGTGCGTGCTCGACGTTTGAGACTCCTAACAGCTCCGACGCCGAGTGTCGTGAATCCACAACTGAAATCGCCCATCGAAATCAAGGTTGTCAACGATGATTCGGCACCCATTGCGTAGTCAGAATAAAGAAAAACTCAGCTCTTCAGTACAAATATCAATAAAGCCATGTAATAGACGTAAGATGCATATATTTGTTCTTGATAAATTCAGTCACACGGAATGAGCTACAATGATTATGCACTGTTGTTGTACTCAATTATTCCATCTGTGCTCATTGTTTGGCGATGGGTCACAAAATGTGTGACATGAGACACGTGTGACATGATGTGGTTCACACTATTCTAGAACAGTAGTTATGAGTGGAACAGTGGGTAAGTTGGGTCTGATTCACAGCCACTTCGAAGAGCTCTATTCCCTCCAACGGCATTTCGCACTTTCGATTGCCTGACTCACCAATCGTCAAGATCTCATATCGGTGCGTCTGTGTAGCTTTCATCCACTCAATTTCTCTCGTTTTTTTCGTATTTGTGTATGACGGACACAGCGGATTGCGAGTTCTTTGGTCCATCATGTGACCCCGCATCCTTCTGGTTGTACCTTTCCATCTCGCTGCTACTTGTCTGTGCGGCGGGGCTCATGGCAGGACTAACAATGGGGCTCCTCTCTCTTGACATGCTCAATATGCGGATCTTGGAGATGGAGGGAACGGAAGAACAGAAGGAACAAGCTGCTAGGGTGTTGCCATTTCTCAGTCAGCACCACTTTCTGTTGGTGACATTGCTGCTCGTGAACGCCGGTGCGAACGAAGCGTTACCGATTTTTCTCAGTAAATTGATGCCGGAAGCGACGTCCATCATATTTTCAGTCACGTGTGTGTTGCTCTTTGGTGAAATCATTCCCTCTGCTGTGTTCACAGGGCCAAATCAACTGCGCATTGCGGCTGCACTAACGCCTGTTGTTCGTGTGCTCATGCTGCTCGCGAGTCCACTCGCGTATCCGATCAGTAAGGTGCTGGATCTCTGTCTTGGCGCGGATCATGATCCCGCAAAGTACAAACGTCGAGAATTGAAGGCGCTGATCGCGCTCCAGCGAGAGAACAACGCCGTGCGGAGGAATTTCATCGACACGCTTCGCTCTTCCCACGAAGAGCCCTCTCATACATCCTCACTTCAGCGCACTCAATCGAGTCTGCCGGCAATCACACCACGCGCCGCACTGGCGCACAACAAACACCAGGCGTCAGCACAGGGAACACAATTGCTCGTGGATGAAGTCACGATTATTCACGGTGCTCTGGATCTGTCATCGAAAACAGTGAAAGAGGTGATGATCCCTATGGATGATGTTTACATGCTTGAGTACGAGACCAAGCTGGACGACAACACCATGGCAGATATCTTGGCGTCTGGTCACAGTCGCATCCCTGTTTACCGCGAGTACGATTCCAACATCGTCGGCCTCTTGTTAGTGAAGCGATTGATCGTTGTAGATCCCGACGACTGCCGCCCGGTGTGTGACATGGGACTGCGGAAACCAATCGTCGTGGATGCCGAAGAATCCTGTTACAGCATCCTAAACGAGTTCCAAAAGGGTCGATCGCATATCGCGCTGGTCACAAGCCACCCACGTCTAGTGATGAACTGTTGGGATGAAGGGAAAAATATCCCACCGGAAGTGAAGTTTCTTGGGATCGTCACCATTGAAGACGTGATTGAGGAACTCATTCAAGAAGAAATTGAGGACGAAAGTGACTTGTACGTGAACGATATTGTCAAGTATTGGAAGAAGAGGTCAAAAAAAGCACCGCTACATAGCCCAGCAGGCCATAAGAATTTTGTCAACAAAAAGCTGCATCTGCTTGCTGAACGTGCGCGTCGTCGCGTGAAAAACCGTCGTTCGAAACATCAGCCGGCTCCTGGTCATGTAAACCGTTTGGATGCGCCGATCCATGTTAAGGTGGTTTCTGAGAAGACCCCCTTGTTTCTCCAGTCGTAGATAGCAGTTAGTGCTTGGTAAACCCACATCGAGAAGCTTTCTGAAAGCATCAATGCACTGACCTCTTTGTGAACTCAATCATTTGGAGTTGCATTACACTCTCTTATCTATCTCTACAGGCTCATTTCAGCGGTGTCCGATCGGTATCGTCATGACATCACTACTACGGATTTACAAATCTTCATAATTACCGTTCATTAAAGGGGCACGTAGTCGGTCCAATGAGACGGAAATTGGAGGCAGATCGTCTGAAAATATGTGGCGACTTGTCTTGGGAGGGAACAAGCCATCCGAAAGTGACATATTGATCACCTCTTGCTTCGTGAGGCTATCGCGACCACAATTAGGCCACACATCCACAGTAATTGTCTCATCTTCAAGGTAATTCACCATAACCACCGGAACAGACTCCAACTCTAGCTGCAAACCCACATGATAGCGGTGATGGCCGTCCAAGATGGCTCCAGTAACTTCATCTACCAGCAGCGGTTCCAAGTATGCATTCCAACTCACAGTGGCTCGACGAAGACCATCCACACGATCCCAACTCACGACATGCTCGTGCGCCTTAAGCCACGCAAGAGAGGCCAATTTCACAGTGACCTTCTTCGGTTGTCGTTTTGGTGGAGCGTCGAAATGGTACTTGTAGAAGTAGGACGTTGGATCGCAGATACGTGTGAGGAAAAACTTTTGGCGTCTGACAGCATCAGATGACAATAGGTCTTCAAATGTGGCTGCTTTCTGGCGGCAGAAGCTTGACGATGGATCGTTGGCACGAATCGCATTGAAGAAATCTGACGCGTCAAAGGCAGGTCGCTTGATCATATCCAATTGTGTCTCTTCATTGTTGCTGTCGATTGTACGCAGGCGACTTCTGAAGAGACTCTTCGTGACAGACGTCGCGAGGTTTTGCGCCCCACATATGAGATTAATCGAAACCTGGTGTAGACTAGACTTGCGGCGTAACCACTGTGGTCGAGAACCAGCCTGATTTTCTTCTTGATCATCATTTGGCTCGGTTTTAGGAGATTCTTGTTTCTCTGCTGAGGTCGAACGAGCGGAGAGAGCTGAATTCACAATTGGCGATGGATTTTGACGCAACACCGACAATGGAATGGAAATTGGCGGCAAACTCTCTGTGAATCGATGGCGGCTCGTCTTTGGGGGGAATACATTGGGTGAGTGAGCCATCTCAATGACCTCCTCCTTTGTAAGCTTTGATCGACCACATCCAGGCCAGACATCCACTGTGATGGTGTCGTCACCCAAGTAGTCCACGAGCACAGCAGGCACCTGTTTCAGGCACAGTTGCAAGCCCACGTTGTATCTGTGATGCCCATCAAGGATGGCGCCAGTCTTGATATCCACCAGCAACGGCTCCGTATAGGCGTCCCATGAAATCGTCGCTTTCTTCAGACCATTCACGCGTTCCCAACTGACAATCTCTTCATGAGGTTTTAGCCACGTGATGTCCACGAGCTGCACTTCCGCTTTCTGTGGAGTCAGATGGCGATGGTCATCAAAGCGGAAGCGGAAGAAATACGATGTGGGATCCGTTACACGGGACATAAAGAAGTCGGTGATCGCCTTGTGGTCCCTTTTCCCTTCCACTTGCTCTTGCAGGGATTCTAAATACATGTCATGATTGTTAATAACCAAAGCCACGCAAAACTAGCCTGTCTGTCAAAACAAACGACGTCGTACCTTTTGAGGAACCCTGAATCAGCACAGAATCGTCCTGTGTTTTTGGCAGCCAGAGATGTTTCCTGGTCTTTCTCGATGCTGGAATTTCATGCTCCAGACTCGACATATTGCCGTTACAGACTTCTTCAGCGTCCTCCATGCGTTGCAAGACTACGTTCTTCAGCACATCACCGGCGATGTCCTTGCCTTTCAGGTAGAGCCGCATCGACACCTGTCGCACCATATCACGCTTGCGGCGACGCTGTAGAGTTGTACTCGCGTGTTTGTCCAAATCGTCCACATCTCTCTCGGGATCCACGTTAGTGATGTGAGGAGACGAGTTCCGCACCATCGTCACCAAGTCCTTCGTGTTGACTTCTTCCTCTGGTCGGTTATTGTCCGCCAGTAAAAGACTAGTTTCAGAAGCAGCAGATAAGGTCAATGAACGTCATCCATCATTCATTGAGTGATAGGAAAAGTCTCTTACCGTGGATAAGGCGCCATGTTTGAATGGAGCGAAGCGAACGAAGCGGCCGCGTGTGAGTTAGACAGATAGAGAATGAGTGAAAGTGTGGGATGACGTTAGTTTCCAGAACCTCCCGTCCTAAAGTGATGCCATGCAAAAAATAAAGAAAAGCTGCTGAATTTAGTATTCCTGTAAAAAACCTCAATAAACGATTTCTTTCGTGTATACAAAAACTAAATCTTTATATATCAAAACCTTATTACAGGTTTTATTTGGGTACACCTGATACAAAACGAAGATCCATGTGATGAGGAAACACGCAATTGTGCCTGCGGGAGAGGCGACATTGGTGCAACTTCCGCATTCCATATGAAACGAATGGGGTCCACTATGGGGAGGGACGACACCGATCGAACAACAGCACTCCTGCGTCTGCATTTCCAGTCACTTTTTTTTTTGCAGCATATATTTCAACCAATCAGTTGACGAGGAAGACAATTGAAGCTCCTCACATTAGGTCAGATCATTACTGTATCGACGCACGTGCCTTGTGGGTGCAACAGCGTGCATGTGGCCAGTCAATCGCATTTGCTTGCTGCAACAATGACTAACCTACATGACTCCTATTGTACTATAATGGTTTCTACTCCGACTTCTTTGCTTCCGGCGACTTCTTCTTCTTGTCATCGTCCGTTTCTTCTTCCTCATCTTCTTCCGAGTACGCTAACAACTCCTTGAATTCACCACGCATAAACGCAGTCACTAGTGCAGACCCCAAGCACGCAGGCACCAAATACAGGAGCGCGGGTTGCGCAGCATTGAAGATGAACATGACCGCGACGGTTGCAACGAGCCCCAACACGTAGAACAAGAGGTTCACATGAAAAAATGGCTTCGGAAAGTTTTGCGTGGCAGTTGTCACATTTGCACGATGTGCATCGTACCGGAGCAGCAACGCGATGAAGATACCAGGAATCACGATATCACCCAGTCCAAGGATCGAGAACTTTGCCTTTTCAGTTTCAGTCGCAAATTCGCGCGGGAAAATGAGCTTAATCGGGGCATCGAACGACGTTGCGACCGTGACCATGACATCCGTACCAAACACCCAAAAGATATCGTAGAAGAATAGGCCACAAAGCAAAATCGCACCCACTTTAAAGCTACCGAGAGAAAGTGACTCAATCCCTTTAATCGACAGCGAGATGCCAAAGATATTGTTCAAAATGTAGTGCTTCGTCTTGAACCAAGCGGTAGCAAATGCCGCCGCAAACACGAAGGTGAGCATCCACGCCTGCGATAATTCCAATAGATAATTTCCGTAGAATGGAATCTTGATGGTGCGCTTGTACACTTTCGAGTCGCCCTTAAACAGCAGCTTCGCTATCAATGGACTAAATGCTTCCGTCAAACTGTAGGCGCCAATGAGCGCAAAATATGATGTCAATAGCAAATTGACCAGATCTTTGTCAAAAATTTTGAAGAGCATATACAGGCCAAATAGCACTCCCGATCCAAGCAATGGGAACATGTACGCGTCTTCAGCCTTCATCACTTCTTCATTTTTTTCACCACTGGCTTCACGGTGATGTTTGAGCTTCAAAGACAACGTTGAGCCGATGTAGATGATGGAGGTTGCGGATGTGATGAGCTGCACGGGAACTGGGATCAACACGTAGTTGGACACCACCATGAGTGAGATGAGGGCCACATAGCTGGCGCTTTGGATCGTATTCAGCATCCTCTTGCGCTGTTGGTCAGTTTCCGAGAATGAGAAAGAGCTTGTTAAAGTAACCGGAACTTCATTCCGCCTTTGCCATGAAATGCAAAGCAGAATTATTGAGCTCAAGGTTAGCCTCAAATTGTAATATCAATTAAAATATCGCAGGTTCATTTTACATATCTAGTATGTACTAATATAAAATAGCAGATACGTGGCACTTGCTTTGGGATGTTTTCAGACTTGGGGTAGTTTCTCCAGGGGGTATTATTATTAGCTTTACGGTTCAGATTTGGATTTTGGGTTTTTCTATTTTTGTGCCCTTCTGCGGAAAATGGAGCATGTCTCGTCTGCATTTTCTTGGCGATGGGAAATATCCACCTACTCCTCTTCACCGAGCAAATTGATGAGCCACAGATTCATTTCCAGAAAAACATGAGCCAGTCAATTGATCGAAGTCAAATTCTATGGGTAAATAATTCAGCACTTCCAATATTCACAAAATAATAAAAAAAAATGCTGCTACACTTGTATTTCGTCCTTTGACAAAATGCGTCATCTACCTTTCCTGTTTGCACATGTTCAATGCAGTACAAAATCGTTTGGCGATATAAGAACATGGAAGAAACGATGGAATCACAATGTACTAACGAGACCAAAGGTATCAATATAATGTACTTATATAACAATAATTCTGTCTACCCCTTGCCCTCACAAATTGGCAAAACGTAACGCTGTACCGGCTGTTTTCGGTTTCTCGAAACGCGGAAACGCCTTTAGCTGCAAGGCACGTCATATATACTTGTGTTTTATTGGTTAAAATTTTGATATATCCCTACCCACTGTACTACCTTTGTGACAGAAAAAGCGCGCAACTGTTAACCCTTACCCTTCAGTTTCTTCTCCGTTTGTGTGCACCTCCACTTCCTTTCCTGCGTGCGCTTCCTTTTCCCCAGTCATCCTGTCACTACTTGCCAGCCGACCGAAAGAAGGCAAAATGGCTCAAATCGTGGCCGCCGTGGGGAAAATGACAGGGATGCTGGACGCCAAGTCCGAAAATGACGAGGAGCTTGTACGCAAATCCATCTTTCTTGATGGTGTCGACGTCGATTTGTGCTCCAACAACGCTGACGCAGAAGCAGAGACCGACGAACCCGCCATCGTAAACGAAAGTACCAGTGATGAAGGCGGCTCTGCTGCTAGATACCATGACCGCTTGAGCGACTGTAAGACATCTAGCTCCTCTGATTCAACCGCCTCGACGTCGCCCACACGCTTTTCGATCATTGACATTCCCTCAAAAGTACGTGCGTCCATTTTCCCTCGTAAACCAGCACAGAAGAAGAAGAAGAAGTATGCGCGATCCAACACAGCCGACACGTCGTCACCCTCTGTGACAGCAGACTCTTTACTCGCAAATCCAGAGAAGGTGATCGTGGAAGTGAAGAAACCACGCCGTAAATCCCAGGACTCGGAGAAGTTTAAGCACTTTTGGGATGAGAAACTACGCCTCACGATGGATAGATTCGCCAACAACCTTAATAAGCCAGGTGAGGACAAGGACGTCTTCCATCTGCTGTTAAAGCTTTACGCACATCAGGATATCGTGGAGGAACTGTATAGCAGCTATGAAACCAACGCAGACGAGGTACGCTGTGGTTGTGCCTTTATATGTTGTGAGAGTTATTGTCAACTTCTTATTTTTGTGATATGTCTAGTTTGAGTTCTATATCCCACAGCTTTGCACCTTTCTACTGCATGGTAACTACGCTAAGCAGCATCAGCTCGAATGTTTTCTCATGTCACGCAGTGGCGAGTCGCTGCCATTCGCGCATCGTCTCACGTGGTTTCTGCGCTCGTTCTGTGAAGACGCCAAGAGCTACCAATCCGAATACCTAAGTGTCGTCTCTCCATCTCCTGATCAGGAGAATTCGGATCTGCTCACAGCCATTGAGATGCGCGCGGGCGTGCCGGCGGTCCTGATGAATAATGGACTCTGCGTGGAGGAAGTGTCTGCTTCGAATCCAGCCAATCTTCGGCGTCGACGTTCATCGGTGTTTGCGATCGACCAAGGGTTGGACCCCACCGTATTGGCAACGGACGAGACATTTGCAGATCATTTGAACCATAAACGCGAGACTGTTGTGTATGAGGCACGAACAGAAGAGGGTAATTCGCAGCAGATTTCATTGTTCACGCAGACACCTGCATTTGTAGACGCATTGACGAATTTAGCGGACAAGCTCATTCCAATACCATTATTGCAACGCAACGAAGAGCTGCGCAAAGGCTTGGGGGAAATTCAGGATCAACTACTGCCATCTGACGTGCTTTATCTCCCCATTGGAAACTCGTATCATCGTGTCAAAGCCATCCAAGTATCGGAGTGCTTTACGTTTTCCACGAAAGAGCGTGTCCCTTACTTCCTCTGTGTCGAAGTACTGGACTATTCTGTCCAGAAATCCACCAAAAAGCGGAGAAAAGTCCGCCATAAGAACCAATCGCGCGGGTTTTTATTGAAGCTTCCTTTTAAGAAGACAGGCTCAAGTGTTGATGTGGTCCCATTAACTGATATGGACTCGATTGATGCAGCTTTAAACCAGGTTGGTGACAACAATGCATCCAATGAACAGTCAACAGAAATTATCAGTAAACCAACTGCGTCAAAACTGCCACAAATTGTGGAAGAGAGAGCGTCAGCTCTAGAACGACCGTCAGTTTCATCTTCAATTGCACCTTCCTTCTTATCATCGTTTCTCGGTGGATCGGGAAATAAAGTTGATATAAGCTACTTAGGTCCAGATGCAGTGGCATTGACGCCTCTAGACGTGACCCCATCAACCCCACTAGTCGCGGCACCATCGACCCCAAAAGAACCATTGGATGGAGAGGACGGCGATGATGAGAAAGAGATTGAAACAAAGGAAACGAAAGAAGAGGCTGTAGAACAGGAAGAGAAGAAACCAGATGATGAACAGCAGCAGCGAATGGGCCAATGGAGCTTGCCACGAGTAAGGCGTCGATCGAAATCAAGGACAACCAGTGCGGCCTCTCGATCAGGCGGGCAATTTGACAGCTTTTACTCATCTTGGTTTTCTAGAAAGCACAAGCGTGAAGAGGATGCTGGTGATGATGCCGATAGTTTCGCTGAAAACACCACAGAGGCTTCAGCTGATCAGACCAACGTTTCAGAATCAACTGTGTCTCTTGGTGACGATTCTACGCCTATGGTGGAATATACTGCGCTCCAAGCTACATCTGCTCCATCAGCTGAAGACTTGGCACTACAAGCTGTACTAGCTGCTAGTGCTGAACAGGATGCAAACCAAGCTGCAGCTTTTAATGCTGATATTGACAGCTCGGATGATGATTTACCGAAGCCGAAAACAAGAAATAGAGACCTCAGCGTTAGTCTTGACTTCACGGATAGTGATGCATGGAAAGTCAACTTCGATTTGGAAGATGTGACGGATGATGATGAACCGGAAGCTGAAACAGCAGAACACGACCACGCTCTTTCAGACGATCATCATTCGGACGTGAATGAAGACGAAGATGACAAACCCATGATCGTATTTCGAGAGCGATGGAGTGAAAAAGAAGGTCGGATTCGAAAAGAGTCTCAGTTTGGAGACCATCCTGGTTGGAGGTTGTTGCCAGTGATTGTGAAAAGCAACGATGATCTACGTCAAGAGCAATTTGCGGCGCAGTTGATCGCTCAATGTGATCGAATCTTCCGTGAGTATTCACTTCCACTCTCTTTAAGGTAATAATATGCGTTTCTGTCCACCATGATTGCGTCAAAAAAACTGACTTTTCATGTTTTGCATAGACCATACAATGTCATCGCGACATCTGCCAAGACTGGTCTTATTGAGGCTGTTCCAGATACAGTTTCCTTGGATTCGCTCAAGCGAAACGATCCTGACTACACAACATTGCTGTAAGTGTGAGTAATCCTTTAGTATATCGTGGGTATCGCTTCTCACCGCTGCTATGTGTATGCTTTTCTGCTGATAGGGATTTTTATTACCGTCTTCATGGGCCTAAGGATTCGATTGAGTTTGCTCGAGCTCGGCGTAACTTTGTGGAAAGTCTTGCTGCATACTCTATCCTTTGCTATGTTTTCCAGATCAAAGATCGTCACAATGGCAACATTTTATTGGACACCGACGGCCATCTTATCCACATTGATTTCGGCTTTTTCCTCACCAACAGTCCCGGTAGCAATTTGAACTTTGAACGCGCGCCATTCAAGTTGACCGATGAGTTCGTGGAACTCATGGGTGGAGCACGGAGCTCCACCTTTCGCTATTTCCGTTCGCTATGCATCCGTGCATATCTGGCGCTCCGTCGTAATATGGAGAAAATTGTGCTGCTCGTGGAGATGATGCTGATTGGGAATTCTGATTTGCCATGTTTCGCCGGGGGTAAGCGTGCTGTTATCGACGGTCTTCGCGCCCGTCTGAAGCCTGGGGTACGAACAAGTACTTGTCAGGTCTTTGTGAACCAGCTGATCGACCGATCAATCAACAATTGGCGAACTCGCTGGTATGACAAGTATCAACGCGCATGTCTTGGTATTCTATGATCTCTCCAATCAATGTAGCGAACTCACCTTTTGGTGATGGCGATATGGGGGATGAATGATCCTTTTCTATATGTTATCTATCATCGTTTTGAAGACTTAATGCAAATGGAGCAACCTTGAGTGATTGTGGTAAAGATGAAAGAAGATCGCGTTAAATTATTTCATTTAGTCATACTATTTGAACAATCTCCTTATCATAAGAATCTACTTACATCATGCAATGAACGCAGATCAACGAAATACAACTTCAGTAAACCACATAGAGTTGAACAAACAGTGTCTTCAAATTGGTGGTAAGATATTGGCATCCATTTCGACACAGTAGCAACGAGAATGTGAGCATGCCATTTACGTTTTCTTGCGCAACACAGCAATCATGTGGTCGCCTTTGTAGCCAAGAATTCGTGCTGCCTGTCCAGGAGGAAGTATAAATATCTTATACCCAACAGCATCCATTTCCATTGCCACGCCTGCGCGAGGTGAACCATTCCTCCCACGCATAAGGTAGCTGTGGAACTCGTCATAGCCGTGCTTGTCCTCCATTGACGCTGGAAGGAGCTCATAGACGACTCTCTTTATGTCACGACGATTCATCATTAAAAATTCCTCGTACTTGGACAAATGTGGCAATTGCACCACATCGATTTCCAAAGGACTGCATAATCACATAGCAAATTATCATTAGTAAAAAAAAAAGTAACCTACATGCAGAAAGAAACCGTAAACAGACTTACAGCTGGACGGGAGAAGGCAGACCAGTTGGATTCCCTAAACAATGGCACTTGGTTCTGCTACTGCGCTTCAGTTCAAATCTCCACTCTCCTAAAGCCTTGTATACCAAGGACATCAAACCTATCAGAAAAACCACACCAGAGCACCGATATTGCACTCATTATTGCCTCACGTACCGGTGTAAACATCTTTCTGTTCATCATGTTTTGCGGAGGGAATGGAGCTGTCGGACCCGGTCCATACATACCCGGTTCACGTTCCCAGCTTCTGTCTCGCTTGCGCGAATCTGTATCTGCAGATCGTGGTCTACTCCAACTACGACTTCTTCCTCTATTTGAGTATTCTGATGGTAGTGGTGACATGTTAGGTCCTCTTGGAGGACTGCGACCTCGAAACCTTGGATTTCCCGGAGGTCCCATTGGACCGCCTTGAAAGCCGTCGCGAGGTGGACTCCGACGTTCAGGGAATCGTGCGTATGGCGGCGGACTTCCCGGTCGTCCATTGGGACCTGAATCAAATCGCATTGGACTTCTTGACCGTCTGTTAGGACCTGGGCCAAATCGAGGACTCATCGGCCTTCCATTAGGACCTGGACCAAAACGTGGAGGGCTACCAGGTCGTCCGGGCCCTGGACCAAATCGTCTTCCATTGCGAGGGCTTCCAGGAGGACCGTAACCAGGCGGTCCAATAAAATGTCCATTTCGCGGTGGACTTGGTAGTCGAAATCCAGGTCCATTTCGGCCGGGACTGCGACTACGGCTGCGTCGTAGCCCTGGTGGTGGTCCACCAAACTCACGTGGGGGACTTCGTCTTGGATTGCCGCCGAAATCGCCTCCAAATGGCCTTCGCTCTGGATGCGAACCTAATGGGAAAGCGCCTCTCCGGTCTGGAGAAGCAGAACGTCGTCCACGGTAGGGGCTAAATGCGCGAGGACTGCCTCGTCCACCCATTGGGCCACCATGCGAAGGTCCTCCTCGGAAATGGTCACGATTCGGTCCAAGATCGCCGTCATTTCCCATGTGACGCGGTGGCGAGCTAGGATGTGCACCCATGGGTCTGTTAAACGGCGGGCCATTGTGCAGATCTCTAGGTCCATACTGTCCACGACTGCGACTACGACTGCGACTGCGGCTGCGACTACGAGCTCTGCCATTTGGCAAAGGGAATGGTCCTCTGCGAGGAGAACCAAGCGGACTGGGGGGAGGACGGTGATGCGGACTCCTATCGTGTGGCCATTGGCCACTGCCACCGTTACGAGGAGAGAATCGAGACGCGTGGCCGTTCGGCGGAATCGCTTGATGTGCCTGTTGCATATTTAACCCCATTCGAGCAGCCGCATACTTGTGTGGGGAAGCATGAAAATCAAAAGGTGCCGTTAGATTCGAGCCAGAGGCTTTGAGTGCATCAACAGGAGTACCACCGCCAACAGCATCGTTTGCAACCGTAGAACGATTTTCAACATTGCTGTCTTGAGGTTCATTACATGCAGGGTCACTAACCACTTCACCGGCTTCCAGCTCCTGTTCGTCTACGTAAAATGTATCATATGCAAGTTCATATCGATCAATTAGTCTACTCTTAGTGTGGAATTGTCATCAACATGAGAACTTGCCGCCAGAAATAGCAACTGCATATACCTGTCGAGTTGGAAATCTCCTGCATCTTTACGGGTGGCGTTTTCTGCTGGTATGATGGTGGGGGTTGATCAGCGGAGGGTGGAGGCAGAGCGTTTTGTTTGATATTCAGATACTGTTCATACACGCTCGTGCGCTTTTTGGTTGCTGGGACCGACTTTGGCTCTAAAGCACCATTCATTTGAGTATTTGTATTTGAACCAAACGAGCTAAATTAGTGCCCCCGTAGTCAACGCGGCTCTCATGTGACGCACAGTTGTACCCACCAGATGTTCCACATGTCCATGTGGGGCAGGTCAGTCAGAGTGATGGCCTCTGCAACCTCTGATGAGTGTGTTGCTGCATGAGGATGATGCGCATGGCGTTCATTCCTCAATCTTCTGTCCAGGTCAAAGCGAGAGGAAAGTCTGAAGAACATCCCATCGACAGCAACAATGGTAACAATTGGTGTTCGTTCACCCGTGTATGCGCGCCACGGCATGGTCGCCAGTTCCCAGCCGTTGGCGTCAGAAATTGGACTCCGCATTCTCCAACAGGGTGGTAATGCAGTCGATGCTGCTATCGCCATCGCTGCCGCACTCAATCTTACAGAACCATGCTCTACGGGCATCGGTGGCGACTGCTTCTTGCTGTACTACGATGCCAAGACCAAGCAGGTGCGTGGCCTGAACGGCAGTGGACGCAGTCCCGCAGCGCTCACGAGGGAGAAGGCGCTTGAAGACTTTGGTGCCGACAGTGCAGGGAAATTTCTGCCTCGTAACCATGGTCATGCCGTCACAGTGCCTGGTGCCGTCGCTGGGTGGGTAGATGCTGTGGAGGCATGGGGGTCCATGTCGATGGAACAGATCCTGGCTCCGGTGATTACGCTTGCGAAGGAAGGCTTCCCAGTGAGCACGCTCACGGCGGAGTCATGGAAACGTGGCCAGTTTCAATTGGAACGTGGCCCTTATGGATCGGTATTTTTTGCTTATCTGTGCCTAGTAAAATATTTTTGTGGATCTTCATGCTAAAAAAAACTGATATTCGATCATTTGGTGACATAGGAACTGATGATTGACGGGCGTGCACCCACTGCGGGTGAGATCTTCGCGAACCCGTACCTGGCAGCATGCTTTGAGGAGATTGCTGCCAAGGGGAAAGCTGGCTTTTATGAGGGACGTATCGCCGAAGCCATTGTAGACATTATCCAAAGCAAAGGTGGAGTGCTATCACTCGAAGACCTAAAGACTCACACATCGACTTTCGTCACGCCCATTAAAACAACTTTTCAAGGTGTGGATGTGTTCGAGATTCCTCCCAACGGACAAGGCATTGCAGCACTACTTGCGCTGAACATTCTGGAGCAGCTTGTTCCTTCTAAGGAAGAAATACCGCGCCATAATAGTGCGGAATATCTCCACCTGCTGATTGAGGCGATGCGTCTAGCGTTTGCTGATGCCAAATGGTATGTGTGTGACATGGATCATAACACTATTCCAATTGAGGAATTGTTGAGTCCGGAATATGCTAAAGAACGCGCTGTCCTGATCGACAAATCGAAAGCATCAATTGACCCCCAGCGTGGAAGTCCAGCTCTCAGCTGTGACACAGTGAGCTTTCAAGTTGTCGATGGAGCGGGTAATGCTGTATCGATGGTGAACAGTAATTATGAAGGTTTTGGTACTGGGTATGTTCCAAAGCATTGTGGATTTACGCTTCAAAATCGTGGAAGCAACTTTGTGCTCAATGATTCAACCCATCCAAACGCTCTCGCTCCTTGTAAACGGCCTTATCATACTATCATCCCGGCCTTGACAACTTTCCATGAAACGCAAGATCTCCACTCAACATTCACTGTCATGGGGGGATTTATGCAACCACAGGGCCACGTCCAAGTACTGTCCAACCTTCTCTACCACAACTTGAATGCCCAAGAGGCTATTGACGGAGCTCGTTTCTGTATTGATGCTCAACATGAAGACAACAGCGCCAGTTATGTGTTTGTTGAAGATATAATCGATGATACTGTCATTGACGAACTCCAGTCCAAATATGGTCATGTGATTCAGAAGCGAAGTGGGCTCACTCGCTCGTTGTTCGGTCGTGGGCAGATCATTCTGCGGAATCCTTCCACTGGTGTGCTCTGTGCTGGTTCCGATGGACGAGCCGATGGATGTGCGATGGGATGGTAATCTGTTTGTGCTAGTGGTTGGGCAATGTGTGATGGATGGAGTCAACCATCTCCTTAACTGTTGGTAGTCTTGTCAACTATTTCTCTAGTGGAGTCTAAAGATAACGCATTAAATGATATGCAGATATTTTTGAATCCCATGGTGTATTGTGAATACTGCCTTCAGACATCGTAATCTGTTTCAATCGTCAGAGGTTGAGAAGCACGGTCACGGATAATGTCTCATTTTTCCTACCCCATACCAGTAGATGACGAAACTAAGCGTGATCGAATGGTTGATGGCCGTAACGGCGCTGTAAACGATGCTTCAAATCAATCCGAAGATTCGCGTTCTGTACCAGTACTACTTACTCCTCAACCACGGCATCATCGTCCGACTACATCTCCGTCGATTCATACTTCACACGCGATGCTTCTTCATTTGCAAGAATATCGAGAGCGGGTCCATAGTGCGTGCCAATCGACATATCAATTTTCTTTGCAGCTGCCCAAGAAACCCTCACAAACTCATAAGCTTCGCTCCAAAGGCTACTGTCGCTCACATGTCCTAGAGACAAACAAACAATTCTTCCATGCACGCGATCCCGGTTCAAGCCATTTTTCGACACCAGTTGACATCAAAGATCGCGTTCTTCCAAAGAAGAGTGAAGTTTACATCAATTTTCATCAAATGCGACCACGCACTGACGAGTACTTGCTCGGCGATTATGCAAGTAGACGACCTCGTATTAGCGACGGCACGAAGAATCTTACGGGTGTAGCAAAAGATCATTTTGCACTAGGACCAGGTCAATATGAAGTCACAAATATTCGTCCGGCAAGCACAGCCTCAGTAAAATTCAGCCCATCAGATCGATTTCATGAAAATTTTTCCACTGATCAGCCTGGCCCCGGTCAATACAACATCAGCGATAGCTTAATACGACGACATCCGGCTGCAGCAGTGTTCTCACAGATTCCTCGGCAAACCGAGGCCGCGATGCTCATCTCGCCCACAGCAAACATTGTCTCGAGCTACTACTACGTCCCGAAAAGTGGGTTTGCAGATCCGAAAACTACCAGAATCGACCATCAAACTTGGTCACGCACGCCACGGTTTGCAACACGCGAAGGTAGTCGCGTCACATCAAGAGTAAACCCATCTAAAGAATCGTCGGTAGATCATATTGAGCGGAACAAAGCAAATATAGCTACACAGCCTGTTGTGCAAAGATTGCGCAATGCACATCGATCTGCAGCGAAGGAAGCCAAAGAAGAAAATGACACTCATCACGAGTCGGTTAGCCCTCCACCTGCAATGTTTAAACGCCGAGCATCCATTTTCGTGAATGCACTAGATCAAACACCATTTTCATCTTCATCTTCTCCACAACAGCACAGTCAATTATGCACTGTTTCAGAGTGCACGAGGATGCCTAAAATCCATTCCAAATACAACGAAACAACGGATCAAACACAAGGCTGGACGGTATTGGTCACAATGGTCAGTTTCCAGCTAAAAGTGACCAAACTGTACTACCTCACCGTTCTCATTCGAAAAATCCGCCAAGCCAAGACCGATCATCTTAAAACACTGACTTTCGCGGAATGGAAAAAGCTTGATAAAGCATACAGAACACGCTACGCAAAAGAGCTCATCGTGAAGAATGTTTTTCGTTACCTATTAATCTTGCGGATCCGACGTAAAACTGCTCACGCACAGATTCTGCGAAGTTTTCTCACAGGATTGTCAGTAGAAGTGCGATTTGCAATTGCGATGAAGAAAATGAAGCGAGAAATTCAAACAATTCAGCGCTGGTGGAGACATGTGCAGCTCATGATTAAGGCGCGAGAGGAAGTACTTTACCAGAAATGGGTTAGCGTCGAAAATCGACTTCGACTTGAGCACATCAACCAAATGCCTCACATAAATCGAGTTTTCCTATCACCCACAAACAGAGTAACAAATTCGAACACTCCATCGGCATCCAGCTCTGGGGGTCAGAGTGACCAGCAACTGCATAAGCTACTAAACCTCCCAGACCAAACAAAGTGGTTTACAGCGAATTTTGTGCTTACTTCAGATGGATCCCTACGGGGGTACGATGTAGATGGGGGTGAAGGTACCGTGGAGGTAAAAAATTTTCGCGTCTATATGCGTGAAGATGGGACCCAGCAGGATGAAGAGTACTTTGCATCTGAGAAGCAGTCGTCTCTCTTGGAAAGCAACTTGTCGAGTAGTTCTTCTTCCGGCCCGAAATGGAAACCTTATCTCATGCTTTTTCGTCAGGGAGCTTTCAGATTCGTGTTGCTCACATCTAACAGCCCGCTTCCCAGTGAATTACAATCATGGAAGGATAAACTAGACCGGTTGACAGTATCTGGATCTAGTTCCACGCGAAGCAGCGTCTCTAACGGAAGTTTTTCTATCTCGGCATCATCCTCTTCCAGCTGTTCATCTGTGGACGAACTTGTTGAAGCATCATTGCAAAGTGGAGTTCTGTCAGGATCGCTTTCCAGTAGCTCCGGGACTCTGAGCAAAAGAACTTCCATTTCTGTGAGTCCATCCTCGTCATGCTCGCTTTCCGGGGGAAGAGTAGGTGGAAACATGTCTTTCATCTCACAAACTCCCTCACTACGCGGTAAGCTACAACCGAGCATGAGAACCTTTCGTCAGCGTCAGCGCATGGGTGTTACAGTCGCAGAGGGTGAATTGAGATACTATGTCGTGGATTTGTTAAAGGATTTTCCAAAAGTACCGACGCCACTTGTGTGGGAAACCATTCGACAAAAGCTGCGTGAAAAACGGAGGCGCTTTCGCGCCGAGATTTATCGCTACAAACTCGAGATGTACCATTACCATCAACATAAAGAGCAGGTTAAACACATCCACGTACTGGACAAGTTCAAGGAGTTTTTTGTACGTGGTGAACAATGCGATTCAGCGCAGACATAAAAACATAGTTGACTAATGGCAGTTTGTGTTTGTAGACGTTAAATCGACCACGCCGTCCACATTTCCGAAGTTTAATTTCGAATCGGAAGATGGAAGCTCTTATTCGGCAGGTAAATAACCTTAAAATGATGCGTGAATCGTGATGAAGTAGATTAACATTCATCTTGCTGTAGACGGTTGAGCAAGTGAAGATGAAAAGTCCATCCAACCCAAAATATTTACTAGACTCCGTAAAAATCTAAGAACTAGACACGTCTCTACACTTTTGTATTCTTGACTTCGGCAGCAATCAGATCACGATAACTTGGGTGTTCCCATGCTTCAAGCTGTGCTGTGAGTGTCGGAAACGCAGAGGCAATCTTCAAACGTAGTTGCTCGTCCATGACAGCGTTGCCCTCTAGACTCAAATGGAGTCCATCGCTTAAGCATGCATCCCTCTCTTCCCTTGGCATAGCGTTAAAAATGGTGTACAAATCCAATACTTCTATGCCAGTACTCGCGGCTGCCTCGACACACGTAGCAGCATACATACCAGCAACTTCGTTGGAGCGATCAAGCTTCCCATTCGACGACAATTGCAGGCGCATCGTATCGTTGATCGCCGGTGGGGTTATCAAGAGAATTTCCGCCTGTGGCACGTGCGTTTGGAAACTGCGCACGATCGTTTGCAAGTTGCGCCGGTAATCTACTAATGGAACATGCTGCGACGCGCCGTCGCCGTCTAAGTGTGCAGCATCGTTGGCACCCAACCAAAGCGTGATGAGTGACGGCAACAAAGTCTTCGACGCAAACTCTTGTTCCAGGGTAGGAAGCACTTGCTCCAGGAACCAGCTATAATAAGTGGCATCAAAGCGGTCAGCTAAATTCCGCGTATGGGCTGTATCAGCATCTAGCGATGTGTTCCTACCGAGTGGTGTATCCCGAGAGCCCCCGCTGGCAGATGTCGAGGGAGCGATTGTATCGATGCTGGAGCAGGCAGATCCATCCGCCATTTGCTGGGTTGGATCCGTCCTGTGTAATGGAGTCCCCCAGCAGTAAGAACAGCGGACGTGGCATGGCAAAATACAAATAGGCGCTGACTGCTTTCTTGACTTTCGCACTCTTCTCCTAGAAAATGACAGGCAAATCAAATTTGAGCGTCTGCACGGTACTATACAATGAAAAGCTGGATAATATCATTTCATCAGATGCGCTCAAGAAATCCAATCATCTCTCCAAGCAAACAAGACACTGCTTGATGGTTTTGATATTGATGATCTTTCAGTAGGAGACATCCTGAAAATACGGAAATGATGATTCGAGTCGTTCTCATATTCAAAATTTAACTCGCTATCCTGTAGAAAGAGGTACAATAACATGCATCAAGCAAGAACTCACGTAAGTTCTTCTCTAATGGAACGTAAGTGTGTAGTAGACCGGCCGAACCAAATATAAAATCAAGTTAGTTGAGGTGACTGCGGATGAATTCCTCAACCTAATCATATATGCAAAAGATTGGACATGGGTGAGAAAATGGGGGCGACGTCCTATTACAAACAATCGCGTACACTGTTGACTGACCTTCTCATACTTGGAGCTCGTGTACTCGCCAAGCACCTTGCCTCCTTTATACGCACGGAAAGTTGGGAAGCTGTCGACTTCAATCTCTTCCACAAACTCTTCCAGTTCACCGGCATCAATCTTCAAGAATGGCTGGGCATTGGATAATCATACATACAAGAGCATCATCAATTTCTTTCCTACCAGCAGATAATCAACAACGCAGGCGTGCATTAAAATAAAGGCAGTTAAACGTACTGTGTCTGCGAGTTCTTCGGACAACTTGGCAACATGGGGTGCAACCATCTTGCAGCTGCCGCACCAGGGGGCGGAGAAACAGGCGATGACCAGCTTATCTTGCGCAACGGCCTCGTTGAATTGCTCGGGTGTCTCGATCTTAATCATTGTCGATTGTGGTTGGTGGCTGCTTTAATTGCGTATGTGTGTGTGCTTGGTGACGTTTTCAAAACTGAAGAAGAACGACGACTTATTGGCGCTTGTGTTAGTACTGAGGCAGGTAGGACAGCTGGACCCTTTCGTTGTCTTACCAACCGTAATGTCACGTGTCAGTTGACTGATCTATTGATTACTGGGAGAGCCACGCGCCTTTCACTGCCAATCTCTTTCACCTTCCGTTCTACCTATAGTTCTACAATATAATGTGGAATGGATCTAAGATTTGTCCCACATAGTTATGTAGAACGATCTAGATATTTACCCGTCGTTCTCTTCAGAGTTTAACCCAAAAGCTACAATCAGTTTCCCTCGACATGGATGCCACCACCGCAGCAGCTCATCAGTCTGCGTTGATAGCGGTGGAGACGCGGCGAGAGAGCGATACGACATGTTCAAACTCTCCGCCAGCGCCCTATATCGTGCGACCAGGATCTGATGTGACTCGACATGCGAAGCGCAAGCTGCTCAGCTGCCGGATCGAAGGTCATACAATTCAGAAATCAGCACCTGTGAAAAAAAAAGCACTTGATCCGTTGCGGTATATGAGCGATCGCGCCGCTTTCTATGCGCTTTTCTCGGTAGTAACGAAATTCGACGATGTTGTTGGTGATCGCCTCGTACATCGTACCTACAAGCAATTTAATTCGCTCCATTCTAAGGTAGACGGAGATGATTCGACAGTTGGCATGTGCGGTCATTCATATTGAGTTGTTTGTGTGACACTATAGTTGCAAAAGAAGTATCCAAAGTCGAATTTACCGAGAGATTTACCGACGATGAGGAAAAAGCGCTACGACAATGAGTACATTGAACAAAAACGATCGGTGCGTAGTTTTGGACTTCATTGACACTTTCGTTCCAAATCATGTATCTCATGTTCGACACAACCCACCGCTATAGGATCTGAACCGATACTTGCTGCAGTTGATGGCAATTCCAGAAGTGAAGGAATCGAGAATTTTTCGCGAGTTTGTGGAGGATTCTCAGCTATCCGATAGTAGTGAAGAGGAAGAGTTTCAGACATCGGCAAAGTTGTTGGAAGGTTTGCCTGGAACAATCGTCACAGTTCGTGCGGGACAGTCCTTCTCTGTCAGCTTGAATCTACCAAACAGTGGAGATGTCATCTCATGGCAGTTTACTACGAAGAAACACAACATCGGTTTTAGTGCGACATTCAATGGTGAACTCATCCGCGCGTATGCAAGGGAGGACTCGCAGTTAAAGCCGGTCAAAGGGTTTTATCGATGTCAGATGCCAGGTACCTGCACACTTAATTGGGATAACACCTACACATGGCGGCAGGGCAAGGTCTTAATCTACTGGGCTGAAGTGGAAAAATCGAGAACCATGTCTTCTCCTACGCTTCGTCAGCGGTCTATGATATCTGGTGATCTGAATTCAATGGATGCCCGTCGTTCGGGATATATTGCGCAGAGTCGAAACCACGCGTTATACCCTCGACGCATCATGAACTCTTCGATTTCGCTGATCAAGAAGCCATTCGTTTCAGGCGGGAAGCACCAACAACTGCCACAAAAAGCCGGTTCGCTGATTATCGAAAGAAATGTCAAATTCCGCGGCCGTAATTGGTACCGGAAATGGTTTGTATTAGACACGCGCAAGGGCGTTCTATCCTGCTATGATTCCGAAACAACAGCACGCCGCGGACTATCCATCACAAAACTAAACTTGAACAACAAGGCAGCAGCACTCGCCATCGTCAGTAGTGATGAAGCGGCTCCGACTCCATACATGTTCATCGTCCGTACTCGTCAACGAAATTGGAAGATCTGTGCATCATCTGTGGAGGAATTTAATGAATGGGAACATGCGATATCAACAGCGATTCTCACTGCCCAGTTATCTCGTCGCCGACGAACCGGAAGTTACGAAAATGAGGACGAAAGTCTAGTGACACCGCTGGAAGGTGGAGTACCAGGGCAAAAAACGATAAGTAATCCTTCACTGCAGGAAGATAATCAGGAGATGGAAGAGGAAACATCGGACGATTCGGAGGACGAGAACGATGGCGTGAAGGATGAAGAAGACGAGTCTGACGAGTATGTGCCAGTGTCGGACGGAGATATCGTCCCGTCTCGTGCCTTTACAGATATGCATCCACTGACAGAGATAACAGTCGAGCATCTAGGGTCGTTGCCTTGGATGTGGAAGCTTGTTTTGCTGGTCCTGCTGAATGGATTTTTCGGCTGCATGTACGTGCTACCTGATGTCGCCCTAGCGATCATTCTTTTGCTAGCGAATGGATTTTTGGGCAAGCATTTCATGATGAAATTGAAGCGAGCAAGGAAGACAAAGGAGGATTAAGGGAACTTGGAGTCATATTTAGTAGAACTGGTATTTTACACCGTTGAAGATTTACAATGTCGTAAAAAAATAACGTTCAGGCATCTCAGCTCAGTGTGTTATGATTCTATGGTGTCGACGTAACAGCACTGTCTACTGGTGGCAGTTGTGTCTGGCGACTAAGATACTCTGACCACCCTCTTTGCTCCAGAGCCTTCCTTATGAGGCGAGCTATGTTGATTGAAGAGTTGAAATCTCGATTCCACAGTCTATGACACTGTTGGCACAGCAATAGACCGTGCACAAGTCGGAGTTGTCTGTTTTCGTCAGCCTTTTTGGTGTTAGAATCCAGCCTGACACGCAATTTCTCGCCCTCGGCTTGGCGGTGCGAGCATTGACAGCTGGTCTTGAACTCGTCCACGAGGTACACCAAGTAGCTGGTCTTGAACTCGTCCACGAGGTACACCAAGTAGCTGGCTTTCCTCAACAGAGTCCTGAATCCCTTTCTCTTGGTGGGCTCCTTGAACTTGCGATGCTTCTTCTGCTTCCAGTCACCGATGCCCACCGCTATCTTTTTTGGGATGGCGAAGATCTCCTTGAAGCGTTACACCAACTGCTGTTCGGACTTACGTATGCTGTAAAAGTTATTCAGTCACATCTTGCGGTACGGCTCGCCCTCGTAGAACCCAGTCACCTTGTTGTACAGCCTGCCCTCGTAGAATTCAGTCGCCTTGTTGTTCACCAGCAGCTTTCTAGTAGCCCTGATGCGCTTTACCAGGTATTTCTTCTGCCACGTCGTGTTGACATATGGCTCTACATGCTCGACGAAGCGCTGCTTGTAGAACGTAGTCAAGTTGTCCCGCAGGGCCTTGACGGTGGCCGAAGGCGGTCTACCTATAGCCTTCCGCTGACAAACCGTCTTGAACACCGTATCCACCAGCTCACCATTCACAACCGGTGGTGCATCTTTGTGGTACATCAAGTACAGCCTGAGGAACAGGAGGGATCGAATGACGATGCGGTTGACCGTCGCCGCTGTCTGACTGATCACTGGCTGCTTCTCCGGCGTGTTGAGGACAGAGGCAAGGCTGGTCTTGACCGTTTTATAGTACGGTAGGCTGGTGTCGAGGAGCCTGTTTCCGAACTCCATCCGACTATATCTCTGTGTTGGATTTTATTTTCGATGGATTTACGCACTGCCGGGGGTCTTGGCTACTAGAAAGTACCTGGCCGATCGCTTGGCGTCGCATTGGTGTTCGGTGCGCTGCCACACGTAGTAGATTTTGCTTACATCTCGAGCCACCGATAGTCAGCACCTCTTGATGGAGGCAGAGTTCTTCGCTCCGAGGATGAGAGTGTACGAGAAGTAGCGCCTTATAGCAGACATCAGTTCGAGGGTCAACATCAACAACCAGGTGCCTGGTTCCCTGGGTGTTTGAAATCTTCAACAACGCAAATGTGATCTGTTTATTATGTACTTACTTTAGTTATAGTGAATAACCCTGCCAAAGTCGATAATTGTGATTGGCATCGCTTGAGTCAATCAAAATCGAAAAAGCTCCAGCACCAACGACTTCACCAGGCGACGCGATGGTGTTCTTCGTCTGTGAAGGTTGCAATGAAACGCTCAAAAAGAATAAAGTGGACAGTCACGCCGCACGATGTCGCAACTGTTGGGCCGTGAGCTGTGTGGACTGTAGTGTCGTCTTCGAAGGCAATGACTATGCCGCCCATACGAGCTGCATCTCGGAAGCGCAAAAGTATGAGGGCAGTCTATACAAGGAAAAGGCCAAAACCAACAAGAAACAGTCCCCACAAGAGCGATGGATGGAGGTAGTGCAGTCCGCAAAGTGCGACAATGATCCCAAGTTGCAGAACGTACTGAGTCGGGTCGCGAGTTACGATAATGTACCACGCAAGCGTGCTAAATTTCTCAATTTCATGAAAAATAGCATCGCGTTGGGAGATTCCGCAATGGTCGAACGCGTATGGACGCTGTATGAAACACAGTTCCAAGCTTCGGAGGGTTCGAAAGCACAAGCAATTGGAAACGATGCATCTGAGACCAGCAATGAACCCGCTGCTCCAGAGTCACACAGTGTGAATGGGAAAAATAACAACAAACGCAATGACAGAGAAGAACCGAAAGATTCGTCTATTCCAGCAACAAAGAAATCCAAAACAGAAGCTGCCACTGATAAGCCGCTGAAGTGGAGTAAGATCATCAGTGCAACATTAAAAAGTGCACCAGAGAAAAAGTTGGATTTAAATACACTCCGTGATCAAGTATTGCAGCACATCAAGACAAATGCACTCTCCACAAAGGACGACAAGGAGCTGAAAAAGGAATTTAAGGTCGCAGTTCGCTCGTATGAGAAGGTGGAGATTGTTGAGATTGTCCGGTTTGTTAAATAGAGAGATTCATAGAAGAATAGAGAAAAGAATGGCGTCAAGCTTTTACTCTGCTATATCATCCAAGTGTGATACTCTACAGACTCAGATATCTGATTCTCGCTTAATTTTGACGTGCGAATAACAATTGTTCTGCTTTTACGAACACGTCACACCACTTTCCGCAAGGGGAACAACATTCTCATTCGTCCAGTTCAAGTCGATAAGGACAAAGGAGAACGAGAAAGGAGAGGGAAACGAGCGCCATGCATTCGTCCTCTCGCGGCGGCGGTAGCTCTGCCTACATGAATGGGCCGCCCACGCAGAGTCACCACTACCGTCGCAGCAGCGAGGAGTACTCCCAGCGCCGTCACGCACCGTCAACTTCCCCTTCTGCGTCATCCAATGCGGTCGAAGAGGGTGATTTCGTCTGGATCAATGAGCCAGGGGCTGTCTACACGCCTGCAGTGGTCGTGCGATCGGGTTTCGTCTACGATGAAGACACGGAACATGAACAGCAGGTCACAGTTGTGCACACCGAGGACGGTGAAGAGCGCGAAATCCGCCCGCAGCCAAAGCAGTCGCTTGTTAAGCTGCCGCCGAGCCACCATCCGAAGCAATTGCCGTCGCTCCAGCTCCACGATCTCAGTAACTTGCCCCTCATGGCCACGAACGGTGATGTTGGACGTAACGAAGTGTTTACGAAGGAGCAGCTGGAAAACGTCGTCCTCTACACGCTCCGCGCACGGTATCGCATGGAACAGATCTACACTTGGGTCGATCGTGTGTTGGTGAGTATCAACCCCGTGTCAGCGCTACCCATTTACACACCCGATCATATGCAGGAGTACAACAAAAGCAGAGAGCAGACGCCGTTCTATGAGAAGGATGTGGCCGCCGTGAACGAAGCGCCACCGCATGTGTTCGCCATCGCACAGAACGCCATTCGGTGCATGCAGGACGCCGCGGAAGACCAAGCAGTAATTCTACTGGGAGGTATGGGTGCTGGCAAGTCTGAGGCTGCAAAATTAATTGTGCAGTATCTTTGTGAGATTGGGGAAAGTGCAGTACGACCAGAGGTAGCGGGTTCGTTATTAGCTGATAGCAGTGGTGAATCGGGTGTGCTTCACCCCATCGGTCAGCAGATTCTGCACGCATTTACTATCTTAGAGGCGTTTGGGAATGCTTCGACTTCACAAAATCGTAATTCGTCCCGGTTTGCAAAAATGATTTCGGTGGAATTCAGTAAGCACGGCTACGTTATTGGTGGTGGGTTCACTACACATTACTTTGAGAAATCGCGCGTGATTAGCTGCCGCAACCACGAGCGAAACTTCCATGTCTTTTACCAGGTGCTTGCAGGGGTGCAGCATGATCCAACATTGCGGGATGCCATGGACCTCAATCGCACTGTTGCAGAATTTGAATTGCTGAAGCAAGCAGACCCGGCGATGATTGATCCAGCTCTGGATGCGCGAGACTATCGCGACTTGATGTCGAGCTTCTCAGCACTGCGGATTCGAAAAAATCAGCGCATAGAAATTGTGCGCATTATTGCTGCGCTTCTGCACCTCGGAAATGTGGATTTCGTCCCAGAAACAGACAATAAATCATCATCAAGTGGCACAACTAGTGACTCTCCATCGTGTGCACTCAAAGATCCAAGTCAGATTGTCCTTGCAGCGAAACTGTTGGAAGTGGAGCCAGTGGTTCTTGACAACTACTTCCGGACAAGGCAGTTCTTTTCTAAAGATGGGAACAAAACCGTATCGTCTTTAAAGGTCGTCACCGTAAGCCAAGCACGACGCGCAAGGGATACGTTCATTCGAAGTCTTTACGAAGCGCTCTTCAATTTTCTTGTGGAGACGCTCAATGGTATATTGGGTGGTATTTTTGATCGATATGAGAAATCCAACATTGTCGTCAACTCACAGGGAGTACATGTGTTGGATATTTTGGGTTTTGAATGTTTGGATTCGTCGAGCAATGGATTCGACCAGCTATGCTTTAATTATTGGAGTGAAAAGGTGCATAGTTTCTATGTCCACAACACACTAGCAATCAACTTTGCGGACTTGGACGACGAACCGCAACATGTAGAAAATCGATTAACGGCTCACGGCAATATTGACATAGCCAATGGTCTTGAAGAGTGCCTCAGTTTGTTTGAAAATAAGCCCTTTGGCATTTTTGAACAATTGAATGAAAACAGTAAGGTTAGATCACCGAATGACGAGGATTTAATTGCGAAAATCCTGGCTGGAAACGAGGGTGTCCCAGCGCTTTCTCGGCCAAACATGGGGAATGAAATGACGAACGAATATCTCGCACCATCCAAAGACTGGCGATTATTATTTGTTGTGAAGCATTACTGTGGAAAAGTGACATATAATGGAAAAGGATTGTCGGCGAAAAACACACTTACCATCTCAGCGACATGCGCAGCTATTATGCAGTCATCCAAAAATGCAGTATTGCATGCGGTTGGTGCAGCTCAGGTGGCTGCAGCCTCGAATGAAAAGGCAGCAAAACAGGCAGCAGCTCGTGGAGCTACTGGTTCTAAATTTCGAAACTCTATGAGCTCTGCCAAGGATATGAAGAATGTGAACTCCAGTGACAGTGCGGCAACTGATGTGCTCAATCAAGCTGACGCCCTTCTTCACGCTCTGAACCATACTGGCAAGAACTTTCTGGTGTGTATGAAGCCTAATGAAGACCTAGAGGATGGGGTGTTTGATTCAGAGTATGTGATGAAGCAGATACGGGAAAACCATCTCGTTGAACTGATTAAGGCAAGTCGGACAATTTTCACTGTTCATTTGACCTACAATCATTTCTTCAGACGATACAAAAACATCTGTGGTCATCGCGGAACTTTGGAGTCTCTGCTACGATCACTTTCGGCCATCGGTGTTCTCGAAGAAGAAAAGTTTGTTGTTGGAAGGGTGAAAGTGTATCTGACAAGTCATCAGTGGAAAAAATTGGAAAAGGCACGATATCTGTATCTCAATGCATGTGCAACTATGATTCAGCGCAACATGCTTCGTGGCGTGTTTCGAAAGAATTCATCCCGTTTGTTGCAAATCATGCGTGGTTTACGGAAGGCGATGCAACGACGGGATACAGACAACATCATCCAACATTTAGCCATTTGTACACGCATCATCGGCAAGAAAGCATCAGAGGATATTAGAATCTTGATTGAAGGCAATGCAATGATTTTAAGATTAGACGCAGAAGAATACGTAAAATCCATCATTGCGGACGTGACAAAGATTGGACATCCAGTGTTGCTCGAGTATGCTATTCAGGTGGCCGAGAGGTGCTGTCCATCTGTTAAAGTGGACCATTTAAAAGCGCATCGAAAAGTCAATCCAGCTGCTCAGCGAAGGATGGCGGAAAATGCTGCAATCGTGAACCAAAAGCTACGGAAATCGATCATTGATAACGATCCAGAATCGCTCATGGGTGTTTTGGCGACGCTTGAAGCACCATCAGTTGAGTCAATCGAGCGCAAGCTGGCAACGATGATGATTATTCGTTCGCTTGAAGAAAAGACCGTGGTCGAAGAGTTGAGTCATAGAGCAAAGAGCATGAGTGCAGAGAAAGATCCAGTAAAGCTTGTTTCTGGTCTCCTTGCTCCAATGAAAAAGGCGATTGAGCTGGGATTAGAAGCAAAGTTCCCGCAACTTGAATCTGTGTTTAACAAGGTAATCAATTCAACGCCAGATTTGTCTCCAACAAATGAGTCACCAATTCCCTTGGTAGATCCGACTCCACTGCTGGCTGCACTCGAGAAGGCTCAAGAAGAAGAAAATATAGTGGCTATTGAGAAAGTGCTGCATCGTCTCCATGCACTAAATGTTCGTTCCAACGATATAATGAAAATTGCCGAGAAAAAGGTTCAAAATCAGTCATCAACGATCAGTTCACATTTGGAGCGCAAGCAAATGGTTAAATTTTTAAATATTGCCAAGTTATCTCAGGATTTGCAGTTGATGAACGAAGCCATTGAGGCTGCCATTAGCACTGGCCTTGCCAAATGGGATTTTAATTTGAAAAATGCGGAAAGAGAGCGAGATAAACTACTTGCTGCAGCTGCGGCCACTGAGTCATCAAATGGTACTTATGTGTCATCCAGTGCTGGCAATCACTCGCCCAAGCAACACACGGATCCAATAGCTAGTTACTTGTGGAAAATCTGGACGTCTTTTGATATGAATGAACTATCGTCACTAAGTGCAATGGTTTCATCGGAGCTGACATCGCTAGTAGCAACAAAATTGGCGCGCCTAGAACAAGTCACCAAAGCCAAAGAAAATCTTCATCTTGCCAAGACATCAGACGATGTGCAACTGATAGAAAATGCACTGAGTATATCTATCAGTATTGGTTATTCTTCATCACTTTTTGAGGATCTATTAAATCGTCACAGTATGTTGACAAAGAAAATAGGCAGCAATGAAGCTGAACTCGATGGTCTTCATGCGACTATCAAGTTTTTATCTCATCGGATAGAAACAAACGCAGAACTTCGAGCTGATGCGTTGGATCTCTTATCTTCACAGATAGAGGAATATTCCAGAGAGAACAATTCAGACGACAAAGAGAAAGTGCTGATGGAAGCAGGAAGATTACGTCGAACTCTAGAAGCGTGTATGGCGGCTACGTCTCGATTGGAATCCGTGTTGGCACTGCCTGCAGGGGAGGTTAGTGTGAGCACACTGGAGGTACATTTAAAGGCTGCAAGAAAAGCTGGTGTTTGCGAGCGGTTGCTATTGAAGGCTGAAGAGAAAATACTAGCAACGAGAAATGGCGAACAAAGTGATGGTGCTGCGATAGAGTCTGAGACAGCGTCGTTGCCCCCTGGAAATCCACAACTGGAGCGAATTCAGTCCGACATCAATGATTGGATGGGTGGTGATGATGACGGCAGTGATACCAATGATAGACGCAGTCGAGCTCTCGATGAAAAAGATGCCTCGGCGTTTAATCACTTCGAAAATCTGCGTAGTTTCAATGCACAATCTGAGAAAACCAAACGATTGTCGTGGGAAGGTCGTGCACTTTCACAGAGTCTTTCCGTGTTGGATGATCCTGCATTTGCACGAGTAGCGCTTTCTATCAATCGATGTATTCTCGGCTATATGAGAGATCGCATTGTGTTCTATCGAGAAATGCTAGCACATTATATTTTGCAGATTGGACTAGTGAAGGCATCTCTTGTAGATGAAATCTACCTACAATTGATGAAGCAGTTGACGAAGAACCCAAAGCGCGACAGTAGTATCCGTGGTTGGTCTCTCTTCGCGATGTGTGCCACATCGTTCCCTCCGTCTTTGGCGTTGCAAAACTATGTATTAAGGTTCCTTCGGGCTCAAACTACAGCGTCGAACAGCTTTTGGCGGCTCGTCCGCAGTTTTGCTGCTTATTCGCTGAAGAAACTGGAGAACTTGATTGAACATGGCGCATCGGGGTTCATTCCCAGCATTGAAGAGATCCGCGGATACGAAGCTCGTCCGCCGTTCCTCGCCACTATTGAGTTACTGGACGGTACACCGCTCGCCGATTCCTTCCCAATCACTCCAGAGATGAATGTCGAACATTTAATCGAAATTTGCTCCCATTTCTTGGGATTAGAGGACCACGTCGTTAACTTCCTGGGGCTTACAGTCATTTCAGAAAAGGTCACGAGCTCTTCATCTGTCCGCCATAACTCAGCGGGTACATTGCCACACACATCATCGTTTGTCTCCACTACCTCATTAAGCGTGGATCCCAACAGTGGCGACGATCTCAACTCCGATGCGTCCATTGTGTCATCCTCCGTCTCCAGTTCAGCACCGACGTCCTCTTCGTCAACATCACCGTCCAGCTCTGCAACAAGCTATTTCCACAAGTTCCTGTCGGCGCCGTCGTTCCTCAACGCCAAGGTCTTTTTAGGCGACATTTTTGAGAAGGAACTTATCCGCGGTCGGGAAATTCGCTTTGTTCTCAAGATCCGCTTGAATCCAGTGTATATGTTGCAATATCATGATGAAATGTATGATCGACTAGTGTATATTCAAGTGCTAGACGAGATTGTCAAAGGCAATCTGCCGTTGCTCGAAGAGGAATCGGTACTGCGTCTTGCTGCGGTCGCTATGGCTGTGGATGGTGGAGATGAGCCGCCTCAGACTGCTGAAGAGCTTGTAGAGATGAACATTATGGACTACATTCCGCTGGAATGGCAAACCGTCCACGACGAAGACGAGTGGGCAACGTTGGTGCTGGAAACAATGTTGGACAACCTGCTAGACGAAGACGGCTTGACACTTCCTGTTGGTGAACTTCAGAGGATCTATATCGAAGAGGTGACACGCCATCGTCTTTACGGTGCTGTTTTCTTCCCATGCAAGCTACTTCATCGAAATGGTAGCTCAAAGAGCGGCAATGGCAATAATGGCGCCTGCTTGGGGATTGAGCTACCCAATTATTTCGTCGTGGCTGTGAATGGCTACGGCGTGCACTTTGTTGGCCGCGATGGTGCGCTGCTGGCGTTCTGCGACTACGGCGACATTTTGTTTTGCGGTGGATCGTACCATCAGTACAAGATTGTCCTTAAAAAGGCAGCGGATGTTATGGCAGCCACCGAAGAGATCGTTGTCACGACTAAATATTCGGATGAACTCACGGCAATCATCACCGACTACAAAGAGATCACAGCCTTGCTGAACGAGGTCTGAGCTCAGGCCTCTCGAATTTTTTAATGTCAGTTTTCTGATAACTCATGTATAAAGAAACGATTCTGCCTCATTAATATCCAACATGTGCTAAATATTCCAAAAAGATCATGTGAGGTACCCTTTGGTAACTCAGGGATGATCTTTGTTTACTTTGAGTTTCTTCAAGCCACTATATCGCCTTTTCCAAGTCATTATAGCATGTGAATTTGCAAAATGATTCTCTTATTGTTATTTTGTCTTTGGTATCTGAGAGTAACATCGAGTGTAGAGTATTATATTGTATATAATGCCCAGATACATCTCTTATATGAATGGAAATGAAAATGCTAATCAACAAAATCACAAAAAAGTAAAATCATACCATATAGAAATCTTACATCACTTAAATCACCAACTCATGCGCGGACTTGATTAGCTTCAATGGATCAATTGTAAAAATTTGTTGATATTCTATTTGATAGGTTTTTATGATAAGATTGTGAGGATGTGCACTTGTATAGTCTGTATGGGAGGTTGAGGTTTTGCTTATTTTGGCGGGAAGCTCATTTCGTGAAAAGATGGTGGAAGAAGAGCAAGTGAAGACACAGACAGAGGAAGCGGTGGCTGTCGCTACTACTTCCAAGCATGCACGTGATGAAGAAGAAGAAGAAGAGGAGGAAGAGCCAGTGGTAACACTCTCAGAGGTACTACAGCAGGACGCGTTGCTGTCGGAAGCAGCGGATGCCGTGCTCGGCGACTGCAGTGAGACCCACTGCAGCTACCCCATGGGCTACATCCGACAGGTAAGAAGACCCATAAACATGTGGTGTGAGAAGAACATGCTAGCTCATTGATTGAATGTACGTGCACGTAGGCAGTGTATGCGTGTTTAACATGCACCCCCGACGATGCATCTCCACGTGCTGGGATTTGTCTGGTGAGTGAGTTTATCACTTGCAGATACAAGTGAAAATCATTCATTAATCCATACTGTTTATGACATGACTCCACAGGCCTGCAGTTACAATTGCCATGCCGATCACGAACTCATTGAACTGTACACAAAACGCAACTTTCGTTGCGATTGTGGCAACGACCGCTTCCCTAAAGGTCCGTGTACAGTTGGTCTAAGTGCTCGTTAACGATTGTTGGATGTGACTGTTTATTCAATATGATCGATAGAAACGCCATGTAAGCTCATGAACGACAAGGATTCGCTGAATACAGGCAACACCTATTCGCAAAACTATCACGGCAAGTACTGCACGTGCCATCGACCGTATCCGGATCCAGAGCGCACAACCCCCGAGGTGATGGTGCAGTGCATTATCTGCGAAGATTGGCTACATCAAGAGCACATTTTCTCAGAGGATTCGAGTGGTAGTGCAGTTCCCGAGGATTTTGACGAACTCATTTGCCTCGCGTGTATGGAGAAACACCCGTTTTTGCTAGCTTATACTATGGAAGAGCCAGAGGAAGAAGGCGAAGAAGAACAGGGAGATAACAAGGCAGAGGAAGCAGACAAAGCAGATGGAGAAACAAATAAGGACGAGGGTGAAACTGCAACCAATACAGCAGCAGCACCAGCCATACTAACAACAAAGCCGCTTACATGCGTCCTCGTAGAGAAACAGAAGCTATTGAACGCAGCAGCACCGGAGCAGAGGCATCTTCAGCCAACATTTTGGCCTCGTGAGTGGCGTGAAGCGCTCTGTCAGTGCACCAGCTGTGTTTCGCTCTTTGATCGCCACAAAATTGCGTTTCTGCTGGATCCGGAGGATACATTGCATGCCTACGAAGCCAAGGCACGGGAGCAAACGACCAGCACCGAAGTGCGAGCGACCCAGCTCTTCGCATCCAAACTCTCACATGAGCAGCAGGTGGAGATGGCGATCGGCTACAATCACATGAAGAACAGTTTACAGCAATATCTTTCCACATTCGCGGCAGGTGGGAAGACCGTGCGCGCGGAAGACATCCAGTCGTTCTTCGCCGAGCTGAAACAGAATAACAAGCGTCGGAAAATCGAACCGTAAATTTGAACATGCGTTAACTATATTCGTATCTTACTTAGTATATAAAATGGCAACTCTTTTTTTCTCCACTTTACGCTTTACTTTTGATATTTGCTCAAAAACTCAAACACCTTGGCTGAGAGCGTTGGTTCCGCAGCTAAAGACTCACCGGGGGTCGCCGTCTCAATCTTGGCTGCCAGTCGCGAGCCCTGATCAATCGCACGTTTAGCGTCCAACTCGCCAGCTTCTTCAGCGCCGCCGATGCGGAAGACTGGGACGCCGTGTTTCTTTAGCGGCTCCTCCAGCTCACGCAGCGGCACTTGGCCTGCACAGACGATAACCGTGTCAACGTCCAGCACATGCTGCTTTCCTTTCTTGTCCGTGTAGTGCAGTCCATTGTCGTCCACTTTGTCGTACGTGACACCGCCGACCATCTTCACATCACGGTGCTTGAGCGAAAGACGATGAATCCATCCAGTCGTGCGTCCCAAGTCTTTGCCGTGTTTAGTGGCTTTGCGTTGCATGAGCGTCACCTCACGCGCAGGCGGCGGTACTGATCGCTTCACGCCTGCGATACCGCCACGCACCGAGTTGGTCGTATCGAAGCCCCATTCCTTTGCAAACAAATCAACGTCAAGACTTGGTGAGTGGCCCTCATGAATCACAAACTCTGACACATCAAAGCCGATGCCACCAGCACCGATGACTGCCACTTTCTTCCCCACAGGCGCCTTGTGCTTGAGCACGTCAATGTAACTAAGCACCTTTGGATGATCAACACCTGGGATCTTCAGATTGCGTGGTAACACACCCGTGGCAATAACGACCTTGTCGAATCCGCCGGCGACCAGGTCCTCAGCAGACACGCGTTGACCAAGTTGGACTTTGACGCCTGTCAGCTTCAACTGCTTCTCAAAGTACCGCAGCGTCTCGTAGAACTCTTCCTTTCCCGGAATGACCTTGGCCATGTTAAACTGTCCACCGATCACCTCTGCCTGCTCGAAGAGTGTGACATCATGCCCACGCAAGGCCGCCGTTGTTGAGCACGCGAGCCCCGCTGGTCCCGCACCAACCACTGCAATCTTTTCAATTTTCGTGGCTGGGAGGTAATTGAGCTCCGTCTCATGACAAGCGCGTGGATTCACTAGACAACTTGCTGTCATCATCTTGAACGTGTGATCTAGACATGCCTGATTGCAACCAATGCACGTGTTGATCTCATCTTCACGACCCTCTTGGGCTTTTTTCACAAATTCTGGATCTGCCAAAAACGGTCGTGCCATTGACACCATATCAGCGTGGCCCTCGGCAATGATGCGATCGCCCACTTCCGGTGCATTAATGCGGTTCGTCGTGATGAGCGGGATCGACACTTCACCCATCATCTTCTTAGTCACCCACGAGAACCCGCCGCGCGGCACCGACGTGGCGATGGTTGGGATTCGCGCCTCATGCCATCCGATACCCGTGTTGATGATCGTCGCGCCTGCCGCTTCGATCTGCTGCGCTAATTCCACGATTTCTTCCCATGTGCTACCTTTCTCGATCAAGTCGAGCATCGATAGGCGGAAGATGATGATAAAATCTTTGCCTACTGCCTTGCGGACTTGCTTCACTATCTCCACAGGAAAGCGGATGCGATTGGCATACGAGCCACCCCACTGGTCCGTGCGTTTGTTCGTGTGCTCAACGATGAACTGATTGATGAGGTAACCTTCCGATCCCATGATCTCCACACCATCATAACCAGCTTCCTTCGCATTTGCTGCGCACAGCGCGTAGTCACGAATCGTCGCTTCCACGCCGCTGGCAGAGAGTTCACGCGGCGTGAACCAACCGATGGGTGCTTTGATCGCCGAAGGAGCGACGTTAAACGGATGGTAACCATATCGTCCGCTGTGTAGGATCTGCATGGCGATTTTTCCGCCGTGTTCGTGCACAGCGGTAGTCACCTCGCGATGCGACTGGATTTCGGACTTGGTCGTCAGCTTTGCGGCCATAGGACTCACACGCCCAGCACGATTGGGCGCGATACCACCCGTGACGATGAGTCCCACGTCGCCCTTGGCTCTACAACGTAAAAAAAGAAGAAGCAAATGCTGGTGAGAGGAAGCACGTGACATGGATACACATACTAATGTTGGTTTGTTACCTTTCGGCAAAGAACGTGGCCAATCGCGTGAGGGATTTGCCTTCCTCGAGTCCGGTGTGCATGGAGCCCATGAGCACGCGGTTCTTGAGCTGCGTGAAGCCCAAGTCGAGTGGCTGCAGCAGATGTGGATACTTGCTCATCACTTGCCTTCCGGTGGTCTTTTTCGAAAATGAGCTGTTGGCTAAAGTTAGGTAAACACCCGTCGGAATTCGACGTGAAATGTTGCGCTCTCTCGTATAATTTTCAACCGATACTTTAGCAAAATACGTCACTATTGGAAGTCACTATTTTGAATATGTTTAAAACTACTCACTAAACTTAAAAAGAACTCTCGAAAGGGGGTGTTTTTTATTCAGGAGCTGCGCAGTATTGAACGGCCAAGAGAGAACGAAGACGACGATGGCGAAGGAATACACGCTCGACGAAATCCGCCGCCTGGCCGACACGAACCCGGAGAAGCTCGCGCAGGAATACCAGGCCTCGCGTGCCGCTACCGCCAACCTCGTGGACCGTGCTCGTGCGGGTATTGCCGCACGGACGGCCAACCCGCCAGCCACCAAATTCCATGCTTGGGCTCAGGGCTACGGCGAGCGCTTTATCTACACGGGCAGGTGCGTAAGGAAGAAGGAGCTGAATTAAAGTGAGAAGCTTATTGAAAGGTCTATGTTATTTATGTGTAGTGTGAAGCCGATTGTCCATATGATGCTGGCTGTCGGTTTGACCGGTTGCGCCGTGGAATGGTGGTGCCACCACAGTAAGTGAAAAATTAATTATTTTGGACGGAAAGGAGGATAGATATGTGATTTTTGTTTTTTGTGCGCATTTATAGGACACGTGAACGCCCATAAGGCTGCCGCCAAGGATGCTGAACATCACTAGATCTCGTTGGATGATCAGTCCTGTTGTGGTCTTGCCTAAATGAAGGAGACCAGTTTTTAAAATGAGAAGCAGAGCGAACAGCAGCAAAACGTTAAGGATGGCAAGGATGGAGAAAGAAGAATGGAGTTGTTGTCTTTATGTTTGTGTGTGCTTTTTATTATCCACTTATCTATTGATTGCTTTTCCTTTATGGAAATACCAACTCACGCGATGGGATCTTGCCATAGCCGTTCACCACCAGCCGATCATTATGGACTTCCACAATTGCGTGCGCTGTTTCCGTAGGCGCACACTCGAGAATGGCGTCACAGACCATATAGTGCACGCCGTGTTCTTCGTCGTAATAGTATCCGTCCACATGTGTATGGCCCGCAAATACCACACGTACACACGTAAATCTGTTAATGACTGCCAATACCTCTTCATAATTCCAAAGTAAGCTCGTGTAAGCCGTCGCCTTGGGCTGTATGGGGATGTGCATGTACAGAATCGCGTGCTGCTTCCTCTTCTCACAATCTGTCAGCGTTTCTTCTAACCACCGCAACTGCGTTTGCTCGATTGCGCCATTGAATGCCACAAAGCGCTGTTGATCGCCTTCTAAGCCCTCCGGTGAGTTGAGGTTCGCGTTGGGGTTGACTGAGCGCAGCAGTTGCTGGGCTTCTTGGGCGATCGGATCCGCAGCATCTCGTCCTAAGACGGATAAACCGTAGCTGTTGAGTACAATGAAACGGAACTGGGGCGCTTCCTCCATCTCGAACGCATAATAACATGCTCTACCCCCATCATCACTGGTATTAGCGGTGGCTATGTGTGGATACAGTAATTCTTCCTGGAACAATTTGGGGGAGAGATTGTAGAGCTCGTGGTTGCCTAAAAGATGGTGTACGGGGCCGACATCACGCTGGAACGGTATCCACGCTGCTTTGGTTTGTGCCAACGCTGCTTGCGACGTGCCCGCGGGTTTATTTTTACCGTCAATGAGATCACCTAGGTTCACGGCAAAGCGGAGTTTGATATCTGGCTGCTGCTGAGCGACGCGCGTCCACTCGCCAACGATAGCGGCGAGGTGTATCAGCGCCTGACGGTAATAGCGCTGACAGATGTGGTGAAAATCCCAGCCATCGATCACATCTGCATACTGGACGTCGCTAAGAAGACTACAATTTGATTGAAAGAGAGAGAAAGAGCATCGATGAGTGAATGCACATGAAGGAGAGCGTTAGTGAACAATACCCGAAAGAGACGAGTGGAAGCTGCTTTCGCGTCATGTGGCGGCGATGATACTTCGTGCTCTGCTTGGCTAGTCTAGAGAAGAATGGCTTTCTTATGTAACACCTACTACCAATTGTTGAAATGATTGTCATGGGAGATGTGGCATGTCATCCGTACTTCTGATTTGACATCATTCCTACATTTGATACTACATGTATAAAAATAGATTTGGATGCAGGACGATCGAGCCTAGAGATAGAGTGAAAAGCAGTGTAAACACTGTCATTACACAGACACAGGCGAGGAACATGACGTCGGGAGTGTTCTCAGCTCCCCTTGCTTCCTCCTCTACCACTTCAAAGCCAAACTTCCGCCAGGTCGGTATAAAACCCACTGGCTCTGTACTGAAAGGCGGAGGTGCACGCCATCATCATCACCAACAACAGCAAAATCCTCACTCAATCGTCGAGCCACAATCTAAAGTCTCCTCCATTCCGTCGAAATTTGAGACGGTATTACACCGCGATGCACCCGAACGCAACGCCTTCGGTAACCGCACGCAGCGCTTTGGTGACAGCGAGAACGAACTACCTGGGCCAGGGGCGTACTACACACCACCGAGTCTCGTGCGCTCCACTGCAGATTGCGGATCCGTCTCGCGCTTAGGCTACAGCACAGGCTTTGTGTCTAAAACCAAACGCTTTAATGATCGCGTGCGGGACGTCCTGCCAGGTCCAGGTGCATATCAACCGGCCAAGTATGCCGTTTTATGAGTCTCTTCCCTCCATTTTGTGCGTGTAAATGTGCTAACAGATACTCCATGCGTCTAGGACTGACCGAAGACTGCAGAATCGAAAATTTGGCATGAGCAGTTTTGCTAACACGGTGAGTATCTATCCCACCAACTGAAATCACTACTACTTAGCTGAGGCAATTTTTTCCTCCCTTCTTCCAGCCAAAACGTAGCAACAACCAGACTTCTGCTGTGTCTGCCCCTGGTCCAGCAGACTACAACACCGTACAGACGTCCACGGCGCTTGCTCATAACATCGCTCGTGCCGTATTCTCTTCCAAGACCTCACGAGGGTTTGACCCACCACGAGATGGACCTGCGCCTGGGCAGTATAATAATCTAACACAACTCGGTCAGCAACCACTGCATTCACGCGCTTCACCGCAGTCGTCTGTCTTCAAGTCCACTGCGAAGCGCCTTGAATCCTCATCAACTTTTTCCGCGACGCCTGGTCCAGGCGCTTACAACGCCGAAGACGCCGAGAGCGCACTGCGGTATGACTGGGTCTCACGTGCACACGCTAGCGCAGCCTTCCATTCTAGCACTGTCGATCGCTTTGGCCACCTGCCTGGGCATCGCGCAGCCGATGGAGATCTGGGTCCTGGGTCCTACGAAGTGGGCTCGTCACTTGGAGACAAACGTGGATCAGTCACTGCGACTGTCTTCAAATCCACCACCACCAGAGACCAGCGTGTAGGAGTGCAGCCATCGTCGGACGCCCCTGGACCGGCATTCTACCATCCGACCAGCCCCGAGCGACGATCGCATCTGCTCAACGCCAACAAAAAGTGGCTTTGAAGGAAAACAAATATAAAAAAAGTCAACTTATTAAACTGGACGAACGGTGACGATACTGGAATTGCTTCTTCTTCATCATTTGTCTGCGGGTATAAAATTCTCAAAATAACGACTAATTTGTGCAATACAGAGCTCCTGTGTGGCCTCTGGCATGTCTTCAACCAGTTTCCCTGGTCATACAGCAATTATTAGATGACTTATTTGTTGTTTCGATACTGTGAGTGGGTAACGCACCAGGGATACCACCGATGCGGGAGAAAGGAGGAATAACAGCGTCTGGAGGGACGACTGTGTTATCTTCAATGCGACAGCAGTCGCGAATGATCGCGCGTTTGCCCTATAGCCAACCCAGCATATGAGTCAGTGGCAATAGCGCTACAATAATTTCCTCCGTCTATCGATATAAACTCACAATGACGCAGTTTTTGCCGATCTGCACGTACGAACCGATCATCGCTGCCTCAACCACCGAGTTTGCGCCAATGTAGACGTAGTCACCCAATTTCATCGGAATAAACGCCAGCCCACTGTGGAATGTAAGTACGAGTCCCAGTTTCTCTTGCAAAATAATATGATGTTACGTACTTGGGGAGCATACGCAGAGAAGGCTTGATGACACATTCTTCACCAATGATGCATTGCTTTCCTAGAGACACTTTAGCCAAATCCGCGCGCACAATGGCGCCTGTTTTGATGATTGTCTGTGTAGCTCATTTAGTAATTTTCAAGATTCACAGACGTACAATGAATCACAGTCGTACCTTGCCGCGCAGGTGGATATTGTGTGCACCGCAGAGCGTGCATTGGCGGCTGATCTTATTGCCAGAGGTGGTGCTGATGTACGCCTCCGTTGAGAACGTCACCACCGCCCCCTCCACGAACGGATTCATCTTTTGGGTTTCCTTGCAGCATGCATGTTGCACGAAGGTGAGAAATGGGAATTGAATAAATATGGGTTTGTACCATAATTAATAATGTATTGCATCGGAAACTAGCTCAATGCTACAGATACCGAATGCGTTTAGCGGCGGCGCGTTCGTCGGGAAGTAGTCGACGCTCTTCGTCTTGCAACTCTAGCACACGTTTTCCCTTCATTCTACCATCACTGTAAGTGCAGGCAGTCGAGAGGCTTACGCTACGATGCAGTCGCATATCATCATATGCCTCGTAACTTGCACTGTTTTGATTGCTACAGATGAGATCTTCGCTTAAGCTGCGCGAGCGAAGGACTCCTACACTTGGTAGAGCGTCCGCATGTGCCGTCTCGTGCGGCGGAACCCATGTGCTGAGAGGCTCTTGCTTGGTACTGATAGCCAAGTAGTCTTTACACGTTTCAACTGGCGACGATTTCTCAGTTGGGTTGATTCCATTCACGCGTCTTTTCGTGATATACAGATCGTGACGTCGTGGGCTGATGTTAGACGCGTTTTCCAGCACACGACGGTGCAGTTTCCGATTCGGCGTCCTAGGTTTTCCTTCTTGGAAGCGGTGAGTGATACTCACCGGCAGTGGCTGTGCTATGGGCAGTAGACTCATATTCATTTGCACGAAGCTCCAAGTCGCACTCGGTGATTGTGTCGCAGCAGCGGAAGACTGCGTTGTTGTTTCGACTGCCGTAGCAGTTCCTGCTGTAATCGTCGTATCCATCATTTCTTTGCCTACCATATCTATTTACTCATAAGCAAACATCATCAACTAATATCATTCGAATCTGCGATATATCTTAACTTACCTATAAGAAAAGTCGACGTGATCTCCGCTTATTTTCAGCAGCTCTAGTCCTGGAAAGGGGCTCTTTCGAAGTGTAGCGAGCGGTCTTTAACAGGGAAGAGCAGTCTGAGAAAGGAAGGAGGAGAAGAGGGAGATAAAGGAGGAGGATTAAGCTGACGGAAGCTGTTGTTGTTTTTCGTTATTTTGGAATTTCTCGCTGGCAGCTAAAAACGGATGACGACTGTGAAGATAAAAAAAAGGGAGAATGAAAAAAATATACCATCTAATTCGGAAAAGGAAAAAAATATACCACTTTATTCAAAAAAGAAAAAAATATACCACTTTATTGAAAAAGGAAAAAAATATACCACCACGTGTATTTTACGAGTAAATTACAAACATATATACCATTTKGCTGTTATTGGGTAAAGAAGCACAATATCAAACATTGCTAAACAGCAAGCGCAGTGATAATTTTGATACGCACACGACGGAATGGGCGTGCACATCCAGTTAAGCGAGTCTTTATGTTCTTTTTGTTTTATTGTTCTTTTTAATTTTATAATGTGTATAAATAGTTTTGGATTTACTGGAAAATGTAAAAGGGTAACCCTTTTGCTGGCTTACACTGTTGTGCTGTGAGGAAGCGCAGTTGATTGGCGACGGACGTCGTCAATCAAAAGGAAAGGAAAAAGATAAACCGAAAGAGACTTACTCTTTAGGAGGAAAATTAGGAACTGAATAATTGTTTTAATAAAGCTACCTACAAACTGAAATGAATGACTGATGCTCGAGTGTCCAATTCGAACATAGCCAACTATACAAAATCCTATATAAAAGGATTGTTTCTCTTTGATAACATGAGAATAGTATTGTTCACTATTTCTTCCATGTCTTGTAAAACATGATTTATTTACGGACCAACCGTAAACAATAAACAACCGCACCTAGCAGAAGTTCGCATTTCTACACACAGTAGAAAATCGTACTTTATCAACCCGTTCGGGTTTGAACTATTTTCAGACCCGCTGGGTCTGATATGTAATGGAGACCCATTACAGAAAATGCTAGCTGCCTTCTGGCTCAGTGGGTCTGCATGCGCAATTTGTGCATGTGGTCACGGGTTCGATCCCCGGACCGTACGACTTACTGAATGTGTGATTGGGTTTGCTGCGTGGACCACATGAATACCCCGAGACCTTTGACCGTCGTCTTCCCCTTTCTCCACAACATGGGGTTTACATAGACGACGCAGGTAGGGTGCGGTGGAGTTGGAGCAGCTGTCCTGATTGTGCGCCAGTGTGCTAAGTGCCTTAAAAAGGCCAGGTTCGTGTCCTGACTAGGGGTTCGAGGTACCACTCTACAACCCGAAATCACACACGGCCTAGGTACACAGAGTGCAATCGTGACAGCGATAAAAAAGGGCTCCACTACCATAACAATAAAGGACAAATCATTTCTTTTTCACTTGCCCACCCATCACTGAAAGGTATTGGRCGCCATCGCCTTACTATGAACATTTGATTACTCATTTTATAGAGTATCTGTGTTAGTACAGTGCGATATATCCTAATGCATTAGTGTAGTGTTAAAAAGGGTTCTGATATACAATAGTGTTGTACATAGATAACTAAACAAAACACATACTTTCTGCGATGAATTCAATCCTTCAACACATATATTGATGATGTTAGAAGATAAACGTGTACATGCACGAACCTACCGTTATGCAGCAAGCAGTGAAAATCCAGAGATGTAGCGGTTTGACATTGCA